>JAKWBI020000551.1:0-31320 GCA_022664585.2 Zalerion maritima
TCGCGTGATGGGGCCAAGGCTTATTTGATTTATTTTTAGTATTTATTTTTTTTTTTTAAACCCGGGGTTTTTGTGGGTTTTGTTTTTTTTTTTTTTTTTTTTTTTTTTTGGGAGGGGGAGGGGCGGGGGGTTTAGTTTTAACACAGGCTATGTTACCAGCCCCCAGATGGTTTCGACTTCCACCGAGGTTCTTTCGCTTCTCTCAAAGGCTGATGAAAAGGGGTAACATGCCGTGTGGCCAACAAAACAACATAAAATCCCGAACTGTCCCGAGGGGTCGAACCTACTAATGTATGCCCTATATTATGAGTGTAACCCGAAGGAACCCCTCGTCCCCACGGGATTGTCTATGGACGAGGTTCAAGATTCCGGCAAACGCAGAGTTTCTCCCCTTTTCCTGTGACTTGTGCTGATTCCGCGGCATTCTTACCTAGAGTGAAAAAAAAAAAAAAAAAAAAAAAAGAAGGAAGGAGAAGGGGGACAAGAGTCGAGAAGATTTCTCGACGACTTGGTGAGTACCCCGCATGCCTGCTTCCCTGGATCTAATGGGGTTGAGCCGCCCTCTCGACAACCTAACAAGCGACAGCCATCAAGATCCCTCGAGATACTGAGGGTGGACAAGGTCGTCACGAGCCCGTAGGATAGGAACCAGGCACCACAGAAGGCGAGGAACCAGGGTATCACTTCTTTCCTTCGGAAGAGCGTACACCGCGGTCTCAAACTTTGCCTCCTGCGTCACAGAGTCTAACGTCGAGCCGCCGTATTCAGACTTGCTCATGCCTCCGCGGGACAGGAGTGCCAGAAGGCAGCGTCCTCTAGAGGGGTAGAGGTGAAAGCCCTTCATGGGGGCCGAAGTATTGTGAGCTTCCTCACTTCCATCCGTCCCATTTTGCTGTCCCTTTGCGATCGCTTAGTTTGGGGTGGGGACAACATGGCAGGAAAGGATACCACGAGCGTTTATACACAGTGTTGTTGGAGCCGGCGGAGGCGATTGGGATGCCAATTATCTTAACTCCCGCTACTATCTAGCAGGGACCGCAGCAGACGTTCCTCTCAACCTCCTGGACAACAGGTCCCATTTCAATTGACTATTGCCGCTGTCGACAAAGTGGCAGTAGAAACCTGCCGGCCCACTCGCTGCCTTCTGGTTCTTTGAGGTGCCATTCGTCCCAGATGTACTTACCGTGATCGTTGTGATCCTTCAACGGCGAAATGGTGGAAGCAAGCGATTATCGTGGGAACTAAAAAAAAAAAAAAAAAAAAAAAAACCCCTTCGGTAGGGAGGGAGCTCATGGGTCAGCCTGCGTGGTTATTATTAGTTGAGGGGCGAGAAGGAAACGAGAGAGGAAAGAAAAGGCCTAGTTGAAGCCTAGTAGTGTGGAATACCGCCTTCGTCTATGGACAGGACGTTGTTATGGAGGAAAAGAAAGTTATGCAATATGCTACAACATTCCGCTTTTATCTTTACTATGTAAATAAATAGATACTTTGACAGTCTAGCGGCAGTGGCGCCAGGCAGAATACACATGGAGGATGTAGATAAAGAGGAGACTTGAAGCAGCCGGACGAGTATGCACATATAGATTTGTGCTGGATAGTTAGATAGATGGCAGGTATCGAATCATGCGCAGTCGTAAATATCAGCCGAACTGTGGGTTAAAAACTGCCCCGCCCCTAATTCTTCGTTATATTCTTTATCTCTATAGCATCTCTTGGTGACAGGTACGAAACGTGATGGACGCGGGTCTTTCCACGCTGGGCCCTCGACTATTACCTAGGAAGGCAGGCAGTTTTGCCCGCGTGTCGAAGACATCCATCCCTCCGCCTGGCCAGAGATATCTAATCTCTAGAGGAAGAAACCTAGAATCACGCATGTTGCTTTATTAACATCGGCCTCATTGTAGAAGAACCGCACTGCATCCAGCAGGGCCTAGTACCAAAATGGGCGCCACTGCTATATGCAAGGGATATAGAGTCAGGAACAGGAAGAGGATGACGACAACGACGACGAAAAAGTCGAATGGGACACGTACTTTTCGAATTATGATTAGATTTCGTTCGCTGGGTGTGTATACTGTGCGGGTCAAACCAAAATCTTGGGTACTTACTTCGGCTTGGGGAGCGTAGCGTATAATTCTGTCATATCCTCATGATCAATGAAGTGGGTTCAAAATGTAGAACGTCTATACACGCTCCAGGGTCTATTCTTTAATCGGCAAGTAGAGCGCATTGCCCTCTGCTTGAAGAGAGTCAGAATGGGACAGCCCCAGCACCGCATTAGCTCTTAGGGATCTTAACACCACTGTCTCAAATGCTATGAGCTATGAGATGAAACAACCCCAACTTACTAGATAAACGAGAACAATACATCAGCTTTCAACCACCTATATTCTTATCAATCTCATTATTTCTTCATTTCTACTATTTCCTCACGCGTAATGCGCTACTTTTAATTACACAATGCCTTAGTCCCTCCCACCCGTTGAGCCACTCCCACTCCCACGCCCCATCTCCACCCCATCGAGACTCCTAAACAACCAGCCAGTCAGTTCCATGAGCTAGTTAACGAAGTTCCCTCCTATAACATGCAGTTGAATCCCAACCAGCGCCGGACCCAGAAAGAATACCAGAAGTATAAATCAGAAGAAGTAAGGAGAAAGTCAATAGATTCATAAACAAAATTTTAGAGCGCCGAGATTTCTCTACCCCAACACCCAAGCAGCGAGCGCAAAATAAGGCTGTCTCAACAACGACATGCGCACTGTCTTCAAAATTTCATACCGGAACTGTGGTCAAAGAACGTGCCCCGAGTAGCCCCGCCGCACGATCCTCTACTTGGTCTTGTTCACAAGCTTCTTATCCTCATCATCCGAGGAATCCTCGTCGTCGCTGTCGTCATCACTCGAGTCCTCCGACGAGCTCAGCTTGTCCCCATCCTCGCCAACGGCGAAAAGAGTTTCGCCATCCTGGCTTGGACTATGTGGCGCAGCCGTGCTGGAGATGGGTTGGCGAGCCGCAGCGCTAGGCCCAGCAGCCGACCCACTACCACTTCCGCCACCTATTGTCGTCCGAGGCACAGGATCGTATTTCGGTTCTCCAGCCTTTCCATCCTTCCCAATCGCGGCCTCCTCGTCCTCCTCATCGCTATCTAGCGGCACGCCAATATCTCCAATCTCGAAGCCACCATCGTCGTCTTGTGCCAACTCGTCGCTCATGGCAAACCTCCGGTTATTTGCGGTCGGACGCCACACGTAGGCGATGAAGGCGACATCAGCAAAGTAGACTAAGTTGAGCCACCCATCTAGCACGAACCAGCGGGACTTCCAGTGGAAGGGGACGTAGTCGGGATCGGAGCTGCTGGCGAAGCTGAACGAGTTGAGGAAGAAGAATGCGAAAATGACGATGATGGAGGCTAGGATGCACCACCAGAGCTTGCGGTACATGGTATACTTTACGGACTGCTTACGGGCGAGGAGGTCCTTGATGGTCGCGTTGAGCGAGTTAAGCGTCCAGACGTAGAACGCGGTAAGCGTGCCGGCGAGGGGCATGACGATGAGAAGCAAGAAGGGGCCGGCCGCGTCCGGAGTGACGACCAAGCTGGCAATGGCATATACAAGACCGAATACAAAGTGTGCGACGGCAAGCCAGCGGACGTACGTCATGGTTTTACCAAGCGACGGCTTCACGACGCCATAGCCCATGCACACGATCAGTAGCAAGAAGAATGAGAATGAATTCCTCACAGCGTTGAGGATACCAACAATAACCAAAAGGACACGGGACCCGATCGTTGCGCCGTTACGGTTGAGGAAGTCGTAGAAGCCCCACGTCAGCAGCATCTCAATGACGAGGAAGATGAGGATGGCGGTAATGTAGTTTTGCACCGCCACTGATTCAAAATAGTTAGTCCTCTCCTAGTCCTAGCCAATGCCTTATGAAGAGTGCACGACATGGCGGCGGAGATGAAACTCACGAATGTCATAGCGATGCTGGTAGTAGAGGAAGCTCCAGAATACAACCACCAGGGCGTAGAGGATAGTTATCCCACCGTAGAAAGGCAGCTTCGGGATTTGGGTAGCGGGAAGCTCGCCGTAGGCATTCCTAAACTCCGCAACGGCGGTCCAGTCCTTGGCGGTGTATTCCTCCGTTAGTATGCAGTAGTAGCCCGTCTTGGTAATGGGATACGTGATCGGTTTGGAGGCGTCCTTGAGGTGGATAGCTTTGGTGAGAATGATGTTGTTTGACTTTTCGGCGGCGTTGTCGGCGAGGATAAACTCTCCAATCTCGGTGTCGTTGCAGTTTCCCTTTTTCACACTGGTTGGATTGCAGAGCTGTTCACACCATCGCCATCATCAGTATACACCCCCATTCGTCGTGGGAATGCCTTGGCTTGACGGAGCCTTGGGCAAAAGGGGGGATAACGCACGAATTCTTGTGTCCCATCATCGTTTGCAACGCCGATGAAGTCCTGGTCCTTCCACTCGAATAGTACCAAGCTCGCGATTGGGTCGTCGCCACCTTCTATCGACTCCTTGAAGAACTTGATCTGGATAAATGGGTCAACAGGTCCTCCCCACGCATTTCTGCTGTACATGCCCTCGCATCGTTGTTTGTTTTCGTCGGTCGCGTCCTGCATGGGTGATCGTGAGCCTCGGGGTTAGCAGTTGGTAGGCAATATCGCACGGCTGGAGAGAAATATGGAGAAGACAAAGAGAGCAAGAGCCTCGTACAATCCGGACTTCCAACGCCCTGGCCGTCCATGCGGATAGACCAAGGAGGAGGGCGCCAAACCCCCAGCTTTTCATGGCGATGTGTGCAGCTCAGGGCTTGCAGTGGCTTGAGTGGCGAAGTAGTCCCCCTATCGTGACGTTGGATGTTGGTTGTGGGAGTGTAGGAATTGCGCTGGCACTTTGATATCGGCTTCGTCGGCTGATGGGAATGCGAGGATAGGTGTTCAGTTTCCCACTCAGCAGTGCAATAGCAAGCTCGTGAATTGGGCTTGACAGTCGACAGTGAAATAAACCGACGAGATGCGTCCGGGGTCAGCGAAGTAAAAGGCTGCCGGGTGTTGGAATGGGGAGAATGTTACTATCGCGTGGTGGTGAAAATGTAGAGTGGAAACGATTTTCTTTGAGAATGGAGAACTGGAGACACAGTTGCGCAACGTAAGTAGTGACGATGCCCATTGCCCACCAAACGACCCAGGCTAGCTTGCAACACCCCTGCAACAGCAACTTGAAAGCAGCCTGAGTGGGCGGGAGCTTCAACGGACCCGATAAGATAGACGGGATCGGCAAAAGAAAATTCCGAGACTCGCGGGAACCCGGGCTGTGACTTCAAGTCCGCTGCTGCTTTCAATCGCCTGCCGCAACGTCACCCAGGTTGGGCGCTGCACGTCATATGCCTGCCAGCCGCATTGGAACCGTTTATCTTCAAGCGTCCCTACCACATTTTTTTTTTGGCCTGGTGTTCGTGATCAACAACATCCGCTAAATCGCGACACAATGGGGAAAGGTAGGCCTCCTCTCCATTCACCTACCCACCGCAAATAAACCCGACTGACATTTCCCTTTCACTCTTTCCGCAGGAACTGACAAACTCTACATAACACACTCGGAATGGTCCTCGTCGGACGCCTTCTCCGCGAGCGTCGGCGCCGGGGCCGGCGCCAAAGCTCAACGAGCCGGAGTCTCCTTCCGCAAGCTCCCCTTCAACTTCTGCTCGGCTTCCCTGCAGCCCTTCGAGAACCCCGTGTGCACTGCCGACGGAACAATCTTCGACGCCGAGGTCATCGCCGCGTGGCTCGCCAAGCGAAAGACGAACCCCGTGAACGGAGAGCCCTTGTCGAGCAAGGATCTGATCAAGTTGAATTTTGCGAGGAATGCCGATACTAGCGAGGCTACCGGCGGTGGCGGTGACGCTGGCGGCGGCATTGATGGGAGCAAGGGAGACTTGATAGATCCCGTCTCTTACAAGGTCTTTACCGATAACACCCACATCGTGGCGCTGCGACACGGATCTTACGCCAATGTATTTGCCTGGGACACGGTGCAACGGATGAACATCAGGACGAAGAACTGGCGGGATCTGGTTGACGACGAGGAGTTTTCCCGCGCCGATATAATTACCCTGCAAGACCCGCAGCACGCCGAGACGAGGGACCTGAGCCAGTTCAAGTACCTGAAGGACGGGGAGGCTGCTCTGCCGGGTGCTGCGCAGGCGAGAAGGGAGGACGAAGGCGAAGGAGACGTTAATATTGATGCGTTAGGTAGGATAGGGGACAAGGTATTACGCGCGAAAGTGGCAGTCGAGCGCGCCCGGCAGGACCGTGAAGCAGGCGGTGATGTGAATCGGTCGCTATCTTCAAAATCTGGCGCTCTCACCAAGAGTGGGGCTAAACCAGTTGGATCCATGATCCAGGAGAAGAAAAAAGCATATAATGCAGCAGCATACACAACAGGTCGCGCAGCAGCCTCGTTTACATCCACGGGCTTGACACCAGAAACGAGCGGAGAACGCGCCACCCTTTCGGACGAGGAATACCTACTCTTCCCGCGCCGGGTAAAACAGAAGGGATACGCAAGAATAGAAACAAACCTGGGCGAACTGAATATCGAGCTGCAAACCGAGTACGCACCTCGAGCAGTCTGGAACTTTATCCGTCTCGCGCAAAAAGGTTACTACAAGAACGTCGCATTCCACCGAAACATTGCCGGGTTCATGATCCAGGGCGGCGACCCTTCGGGCACGGGCAAAGGCGGCACCAGCATATGGGGCAAGAACTTCAAGGACGAGATCGACGGCCCCCTGGTACACGGCGCACGAGGCATCGTGAGCATGGCGAACAAGGGGAAAGACACGAACAGCAGCCAGTTCTTCGTGACGTACAAGCCCGTGCCGCACCTCGACAGGAAGCACACCGTTTTCGCGCGTGTCGTGAGCGGCATGGAGGTCCTGAAGAAGATGGAGGAGATGCCCACGGACGGGTCCAACAGGCCGCTCAACAAGATCGTCATGAGGGAGGTGGTCGTGTACGTGGACCCGTTCGAGGGGTTCATGAAGGAGAAGGGGGAGCACGACACGGCCGAGGCACTCAAGGCTAGGAAGAAGGCCGAAGGGGGCGACGACGACGACAAGACCACTTGGACTGGAAAGAGGATACGACCGGGCGCCGGCGCCGGCGGCAGTGAGGGCGGGGTCGGCAAGTATTTAAAGCAGGCAACAAGGACCGACAGCGGTGGTCAAATAGACACATGGGACGACCAGCAGCAGCCTGCGAAAAAGAAGTTCAAAGCTGGTGGCTTTGGCAACTTTGATGGCTGGTAGCTCTCGATCAGGGATCTCGCATTTTGGCGTTTGGATTGAGAGCGAAAAGGTACATACATATTACTTATACCCCTGGATAGAACATGGAGCAATTCTCAGCGCAGCTATGCCACATTTATTATTTCTAGTAAGTGGGTTGAAACTTGACGGTGCTGTAAATAATCGTGCTCCGGGTATTTGCAAAGCCACTCACCAAGTTCTCCGGCGGCGTGGGAAACTGTTGTCCCCCCGAAATACGTCTAGTGGTATCCCTTTAAACCTGTGCAGCTATGTAAGTATTGCGATCGTCATCATCCCCTTCCGAGTTCTGACTATAGATGCTAAAGTGAAATATCCAACCCATAAATGACGACGGTAATCCATCCAGAACGCGAAAACGCAATTTGCTTCGACAATCTACAGCTCGGCCGGCCACGGGCGCGGCTAAAATTGTATGCCCTGTATCATCTCCTCGTCGTTGATTTTGCTCCATTTTAAGGAGTTCCAGAGCAGACAGTGAGAGCCTCCGGCTTTGAGGGACGCAATTTCATCTTGGTCCTGGCGAAGATGAAACAAGAGCGCTTTCTTAAATCTCTTACCAATCGCGTCGACCGACTCGCTGGCTCTGTCAAACACCGGGAACAGGATCTCAAGATCGCGCTTTATCCACACGTCTCGGAAATGTGTCGGCACCTGGGAGCTTGAGGGAGACTGAGTTCTCAATTCCTCTGGGTTCACATTTCGGACGGTGGGTTCGTGCGAGGATGCCTCTGGAACGGTTCTTGCCTGTGAAGGTAGAATGTACTCGATTACCAGTATTCGCCCGCATGCGAATAACGGGGCAAATATATGTGGATTAGTCAAAAGCTCCGTGCTTGTTCTAGCGGCATCCCGTATAAGCTCGATCGACTGTTTGCTTGCCGTCACGCAGTGCGGCCACCTAGACTCCAGCTTGCCCGACAAGTCTAATGGTTTGCCGCACTCCTCGGGCCGGTGATAGAAAAGGACCGTTGCGGTGTTTAACATGCAGTTCAACCACACTACATCCGTAAAGTCGGAGTGATGGGCCCAAGCAAGGCTTGTTGCAGCGCGTGGGATGGTCAGCCGTAGGCGCTCAAGGGTCAGCTCGAGCTCATCCTGTTTTGCTTTCCTCTCCTCGGCGTCGAGATCCGTCGTACATATATGATCCATGATTCGTCCGACGAGAATGTACGAAATGATGATGTAATGAAAGGTGTTGAGGGAGTGCTGTCGCATTCGTGCTTCGACCAAGCTCACAAGTCTTGGCAAATTCCGAGTGTATTCAACAACAGCACTATCATCTGGGGGCTGCATCTAATTAGCTTCATGATGAGAAGATAACTTGGTTCAACCACTAATGGTAGTTCGGGGGACCAATCTCACCAACTCTCCCTCCTGAAACTCGGCGTCCGTCAGGGAAGGCAAATTGACCTTGTATCTGCGCTCGTCAAAGACATGGGGTAAACCAATGGGAAAATGCATTCCCCTATCAAGAATAAACAAGGTCCAAAGCGTTCGACGGCGCTCCTCCAGTTCTCTCCAGTTTCCGGTCGGAGGAGCTGCCAGCCCAGGTATACTTATCAGAAACCCAGAATCAAGCTGGCTGAGGCCCAGGAGGGTGCATTGCCTCCAAGCGTTTCCCATCACCAGCCACGCAGTAGCGTGATCCCCCATAATCGTCGCCTGGAGGATTATGCACGCTGCTGCCTGAAGCGTGGGCAGAGGCATCAATGGTCTGTGGTTCGAGGCGGTATATCTTCCCTTGGCTTCTTTGTACCAGTGCTCCTGAGATGACTGAATTTTGGGGTCTGGATGGGACGAAGATGAAAGAGCAATTACCGAATACAGCAGCAGAGGACAGTGGTAGGAATGCCCCATTTGGGCTACAGTTGAGGTGAAGGTTCGGCGGTGGAGAAATGGAAGATATGGGTAGAATCTGTCGAAGAAGAGATCGATGAGCTCCATGAGTTTGTCCAGGCGTGGTAGTGAAGATGCCTCGTCGGGTGGCACTTGACGGGATGTCTGATCTTGACGGGCTGGTGGCCGTCGGTTAGCCATTGGCGGCGCTACGTGGGAGAAGGCGGGAGGAAACGAGAAGCTGGTGCTGCTCTCGATACCCATGGAACTGAACCAATCGCTAGCGTGCTGGGGTCCAGACTGTGGGACATTGACGCAGGCTCCGAAGCGGCTCTCGCCCGTCGCCTGCTCGGCCGATTGGGGAACGGCGTTCGGGATTGGTTGGGGAACGGGCCATGGTATAGACAGGTTGGGAGCAGGCGGAGGTGGGACGGGAAATAATGGCACTCCATCAACATGAGGCTAGGCGAAGGCGTTTGGACCTGGAAAGTATTGGTGTTGCCGAGGCAGCTGGGAATAGCTGCACACCTCGTTCCTCTTGCGGCACGACGAGCAGGTCGGTCGCTCTCCCTAACATCCATTGACACTGAATCAGAAGGCGAGCAAACATAGCACGAGGTGGGTACCATATAGTATATGCTCCGAGTCGTCCATCCAGTTAAAAATGGCAACGGGGTTTCACAAGGCAACTCACATCGCATCGCTTCTTTCGGGCCCGGCAGCCAGTACAAACAATCTTGTTTCTTGTCGATGTGGGATTTGGAGGCGGCGCGGGCGGCGCTGTCGCCGACGATGCTGCAGCCTCGCTGCTGCAGCTTCCTGAAGGGAGGGATGTAAACATTGTTGTGTTCAGTCGGCCTGCATGAGCATATCATCATCGAAGCGCCGTGGTTGATCGATCCGAGTCGTTGGGTCAAGGAGGTCCGAAGATGGGCTGTTGTCTATTGCCGAACGCATGGGGTGTTGCTCTCCAGAAAGCGAGAAATTTGGTAGCCAGCAGCAAAAGCGCCTGGCCTGGCCACGGAGTGCAGGATGCACCTTCACCGAGACAGGCGTTGAACCGTTCCGCTGGGAGCGGCGTAGCAAGGCCGCTGCCACCAATGAGATATCCCCCCCCCCCCGACCCAGCCGTATCTTGCGTGAGGAGAACAGCGGCGCTCGCCGTCGCCGACAGCAGCTGGACTGGAACGTGGCCGATATTGCTGTCATATCTAGTATTCTAACCGGCCTGGCGATGGTGGGCTTTTTTTTTTCGTGTACGTTAGAGATTATCATCCGTATCATCATAAAGAACACGAATCCAAGTGACGCAAGGGATGGCAGCTCACCTTTCAACTACAAGGCCATCAACTCGGCACAAACGAGCAGTACCCGAGTCGGGCTTGGAGTCAAACATACCAGACACTGGGAGGTTAGGACGGGAGCGCGAGTTTATTGCAATTCTGTCAGCTTGTCAGTACAGCGTGGTCGGAAGGTCAACTGGAGGTATCTTTGGGCAACTTACCAACGATTGATATCATGGACGAGTGCAGGATAACATGGGTTGAAGATGGCAGCTACCGACCTTTGTGGCGCCCGACAGTCTTGGTCGGAAGTTACCCTAACAAAGAAAGGTTGATCGCTCTTTCCTGTGGGTATTATGCCAGGTCCTTCTACATACATATATGTGCACGGCCTTCCATTTGTCGAAGTACTCGGCTCTTCTTTCTAAGCCTGGGACCCTAACTCTGTGCGCTTCTTGTTCCGTCCCTCTTGGCCACCCATTTCGCAATTTCCAAGTCCAGATTCCATCGTCTCCTCGAATCACGGATGGCCCTCCCGCACACCTCCGCCGTCGTCATATTGACAGCCTCCGTGCCCATGATGGAGGCGGGTGACGGCGGAGGATATTCATCGATTTCTCGGCTAGCCGAGTCGGGTGCCTATGGACGTAGATCTATGATTGGATTCTTGGAGGAGACCAGGCAGCATCTCATGGTGATGATGATGGATATAGCCACCCTAGCGATGGCGAAGACTCTTGTTTCGGAGAAGACCGTCTTGGCTACAAGGGTGAGAACTTGGGCTACAAAATTGGAATCAGATTTCTGGGCTTCGTTCCAACAGCGTTGGGTCTTGGGGCTCGGGCTGGGGAGTTGAGACCACTTCGGTCATATTCGAGTAGACAAACAGCCAAGGACTGAGCCTACCCTGCTCGTACGACGAGAGACCATCTTCGATGTGATCACTTCTGGGTCATATCTCGGGGTTCGAGATGGAAAGCAGGACTACCTACGTACTATGGCGCCCGTTTCTTGGGCGGTCCTTGAAGCCATCCACCTAAGTGCCCACAGAAGCGCATCCCTCGCCGAAGTATGGTTTCTGGCATTCCAAGTGACTGCTTGAGATCCCGAGGCTCCGAATGCCGCGCGAGGCTATGCCCGAAGATTCCTGAGACACTAGTTAGACCTGCAGCAAGTAGGTCACTTGACTTCCCTTCCTCTTCATTGGGTCTTCAGACCTCACCTCTCTTTAATTGCCTCGATTTTGGCTTTAGCATCAACATCAGCGCTAACAGAGTTGCCATTTCTATCGTTTTTTCGCGCCCTCGTCGAGCCTGATGACTGACATCATGGCCTCGTACGCGTACTCACAGCTAAAGGAAGGTGAAATCCGACTTCTCATCCTAGCACCCGCAAAGGCCTCTACCCCTAGCCTTGTCAACTGTAGCATAATTCACCGGCACCTCCTATCCAGCGAACTAAAGTTTGACGCCTTGTCATACTGCTGGGGAAGCAGCAATAAGACTAAACAGGTCTTTTGCACGGACGGGGACGAGGCCATCAGCGTCACTGAAAGCCTGTTCTCTGCCCTCCGGAACCTCTCTCTTGAGCACGAGGAGCGATGCGTCTGGGCGGATGCAATCTGCATCAACCAGGATGACGACGAGGAGAAGAACCGGCAGGTCTCCATGATGGGGCAGATTTACACGGCTGCTAAGAAGACGGTGGTTTGGCTCGGAGAAGACAAGGAGGCCGAGGCGGCGATCGCGCAGGTTGGAGAAATTCATGATATGCCATCGTTAAAATGGTTGGATCATGGCGAGTCTTTGCGCGACTCTATCCGGGCCGTCGCACCCATCTTCGAGAGTCCCTGGTTCCGCCGCCTCTGGGTGGTGCAAGAAGTAGCGCTGGCGGCGGCGTGTGATATGACAGCAGGGCGGAAGCACGTAACCCTCGACCAGATGGAACACGTCATTTGGAGGCTGCCCGGGCTGTACGAGCACCAGGATCTCTTCGACTCCAGTTCTGCAGTCAACTTTCAGAACATGTGCGAGCTGCGCTACAGCTTGCGGGCGGGCGGGCCTCGCTCAAAGCTTTTGCTACTCGAGTTGCTGCGGATGACGGAGTGGTTCCAGGTCAGCAATAAGAAGGACAGGATCTACGCCCTGCTCGGCCTAGCAGCGAGGGGTGTTGATGCTGATGCTAACAGCTCTAAGAGGCCTAGTAGCTTTCCTGCAAACTACGACACAAGCTACAGCCACGAGAATATGTTTGTTGACTTTGCCGTCTGGGCACTATCCGAGTTCCCGAATCTGGCGCTCTTGTCGTTCGCAAGCGGGGCGGACACTTCTCATCTTGGGCCGTCATGGGCACCCTCATATGGCATGTGTAACTTACCGATTTCCTTGCTCCAAGTGCCTCACTTTTCGGCTTGGGGTGGTGAGCACCAGAGCGAGGGCAACGATGACGGCGAGGGCATTGCCAGCGGGAAGGGGGCGAGGCCGTTATTCGAACTCGAGGGGGGCAGAATCTTGTGCCTGGCTGGGGTTTTCGTGGATACGGTGAAGACAGTACTTCACGCAGTTTTAAACGCGGCGCTTCCCAGCCACAGGCGATCGGAATTGGACGCTGCGAGGGAATGGGCACGCCATCCTGCGTCATCTGGGGGAAGGCCGACTCACGCCAGCGGGAGGGAACGAAAGTTTGCTGCCGCGTTGATCCTCGAGCTGGATCGGTCGTGGGGAAGGGCTAGCGACTGTAGATGTAGCAGAACGGTACCTTCGGGGGGAGGACAACATCTCGAGCCAACAACGCGAAGGAGTGGAAGTCCTTTTGAGCACCTGGCCCCGCTCCCGGTGTATGGGGCTTACCGCCGGAGACCGGTTCGCGTGGATTCCGGCAAGGGCTAATAACCTGGGCAGAGAGTGCAAAGCGGAGCCAAACGACAGAATTTGCGTCTTCCGCGGCGGCCGTGTGCCATATGTAGTCCGGCCGAGGTCAGATGGTGCGTATAGTCTAGTGGGTGAATGCTGGGTTCAAGGGCTGATGCGGGGTGAATGGGCTAAGCTTCAGGGGGCGAGAACGGAAACCATCCCTTTAGTATAGCTAAATCGGGCATGATGGAAGAAACAAAGATGGAACAATAGTAGGAGGTGATCGGCTGCTAAGTGGCAGTCGAATCATTTCGGAGAGCATAACTGGGCGCCGAAGAATTGCATCTGCCCCCACTGTGTAGAGACCACAATTGACTGTTATATTTCTTTCAGTTGTTAGTCAAGGGCTGTTTTGGGAGGGAAATGGAACATCACGTCCATCAAGGTAGTATATCAGCAACAAATACGATCCCACCCATTCCCAAAATGTCTGGCGGTGAGCCCGATCGGATGGAAGCGACTATGTTTTGCTGACCTCGTCATATCATGCTAATGCCTGGACCGGCAGGCGTCTAGAAAACATATGCATGACTTGCCTTATCTGACTGGCTTCAAACGCTATTTTCTGATTATGCACTGCTCGGGCTTTCCCGCCTGACACCCACGGCCTAGAGGATCGTGTCGCGATGCGATGGCATGGTCGCAAATTCATCTATTTCTTGATTGGATACCTGGACAATCTCGGATGCTTCTCGGCGGGGCACGGCTGTTTACACAGCAGACTCCAGATCTCTGTGGCCCAGCCGTTAGGAGCACTGACTACATACCGTACCGGCAGTGGGGCAAAGCCGGTCATCAGGAAGGCTAGGCTTATAGTACGAGAGGAATAAAGTAGGCAAATAGACCATGTATCATATGGGCATCGTGTCCAGTGGGGTGTATATTCGTGACTCGGGCGCGCGATCAACGAGTAACCAGAAGTAAACCTATATCGATCAGGCATAATGTTTAGCCTCACAAGGTTATGCTATAGTCGTCTGTCCTAGAACATGAGCAGAGGAAACGCTTCAGGTTGGGGTGTTTGCGGATTGGAAATGAATATCGTCAAGTTTCGTGGGGTGCCATTGGCACGTGAATCCTATAAGCAAGAAAGGAAGGTTGGGTATGTACAAGAAAAACCAGGTTCAAATCAACGCTCCCCATGACTTGATTCCTCCAATGTGGTATACGAAATAATTTCCACCTCGCAATGTATATATGTGCGCCATGATGTATGGATGCTATTTCCGCCCATTCTTTCTATCCTTGCGTTTCATTCAAGTGAATGCTGTATATAACTCAAACAAGTATGTACCTCACATCAACAGCTTGGCGCAAATCGCCTTCTGCTCCCTCAAGATATCGGCGGACATGGATCTTAGCTTGGCCGTTGGAAGCCTAACCTTCCTGTGCATGCTGAGGTCATGCTCTTCAACCACCGCTGCTGCTGTCTGAGCCTGTTCGATTCCGGTCTCCTTCCAAATGGCGTCTAGCCGCTCGACAACGTACTGCTTGATTTCGGGGGTGCAGACACTAGACATGCCAGCGTAATAAAGTGGGACGAGCATGACGTTGTTGGCGCTGGCGAGCATGTGGAATCTCATTTCGCTCTCCTCGGGGCTCAAGGAGCTGGTGGCGGCAGGATCGAGCAAAGTAGGGCCGGAATGGTGTTGCGACGGTGGAATCCGTGGCGACTTCATCTCCTCGTACGGAGACGTAGGCAAGGAGCCCCCATGGCTGCTAGCTCCGGATACACTGCTTCGAGGCGACGACACGCGTGAGGCAGGTTCCTGGACGGAAACGACGGTGGGGATGGAGACGACGTCGGCCGAGTTGGGTTGGACATTAATCTTGCAGAGGTTGAACGGTGTAGACTTGATGATGGCATCGCCAAGCCTTCGAAGGAGAATGTCCGTTCGGTGGTAAAGTTGAAGGTATTCCGGCGTAGTAAAAACCGGGGGCGCGGACTCAAACCCCTTGATCAGTTCCGACCGCAACATCTCCAACACGAGCATCCTACAGGATCTCATGCACGACCAGATAGTTACGTGCTGTGGCGAAGTGTACGTATGGCAGATTCCCCCTAGAACGGCGGGGTTTGACCTCTTGATGCGCACCAACTGGTATCGCCATGCGTCGGGAAACCCGGCGAGCCATTGCTGGTACTCCTGCTCTATCTCCAACAGCCTCCTTACCCTCTCCGCGGGGTCATTCAAAATACCGGCCACCAGATCATGTCGTGTCTGGAGCAACTTGCTTATGGGTGGAATCGACTCGCTTTCTCGCACACCCTGACCAACCTCTGCTGCACGGCTCTTGTCCAACGCTGCCCAGTTTCCGTCGTCCTCGGCTTGGGACCGAGGCATGTGCTTCCTCAGCTCCATCAGCGCCTGCGGCATCGGTGTTGCCTTTGCAAGGCACGATATAACAACGCTGTAGTTAAGCATGATGAACATCTTGATGCCACCTCGCGTCTTAAACTGGTCTAAGCCGCGCATTTTTGCCAAGGCCGCCGCGCCGTTGATGTGTTTGTGCCACGCAACTAATGGCTTCTGGCTGCGTACCACCATCTCGAAGATGCCGAGGATCAGCACCGAAAGCATGGTAGTGTCCTTCACGGCTTCTGACGGCTTCTCGAGGGCCATGTTGGTCAGTCGGAGGGCTGTGCCGTAGCTTTTTCGTGCGCAGTCGAGCATCTCGCCGGAATTGGTGACCTGCGACAGCCCCGCAAGCCCAACAGCAGTCATGGAAGCCATGACCCCATCCACTTGTCGTTTATTTAGGAGAGAACCTGGCTTCCACACTTCGAACACATAGTCGAACTGGTGGTTGCAACTATTTTCTTCCGCGCTGACGAACTTGGAGAAGAAGAATGCAGTTCCCTGCTCTTGAAAGGATGGACTTAGACTGTAGCCCAGTGCTATTGACGGCGTTCGAGGATATTCTTCGGAGTCGGGGGAGGGAAGGAGAGGCTCGTCTGTTGGCCTCGTCCAAATATGGGATCCAGAATGTGATTTTGGGGTTAGTATTGTGGGTAACTGTTTCGGCGTGGGCATATTAGAAGATAGAAAATCCGGCCCCGGCGTTGACACGGAGACTGAACGGTCCCTTGTGGTGACTATGGTAGAAAACTGTGTTGGCGTCGATGCTGCACTTGGAGTAGGTGCCCCTGGCGTCAACGGTCCTGGCGATACAGCTGAACTCAACTCTGGAGGAGAGAGCATCGGTGTTGCGGGCGTCCCAGGGGTTGTGCCTCCTACGGTGACCAGTTCACCTGCATTCTTCCGCCGTTGCTTGGCTTTGGCCTTCTTGATGACGTGCGAACTTTCGTCGCGAAACATCAAGTCGACGAGGTTTCTGTAGCCCGGGCATTTTTGCTGTCTTTTCTCACACTGACCACAACCTGGTTCTCTTTGATCACACTGTTTTTTGGGGGGGTGTGATGTTAGTAGGAGTGGAAAAGTTGTGGGCCCACGACTTTCACAGCGGGATGAGTTTGGAGGGGACAGTTGATGTAAGGGATTCGGAGTTGTAGGCGGAAGGTGTCATGGGAAGTAAGCGAGACCGCTACCGAGCAGCGGGGACCTCCCTTCCCATCTTGGACATACTTGGGGTACAAAATAGAAAGCAAGACCCAGCTCGGCGAGCCAAACACATTAAATAGAAAAGCCTACCCTGATCTTTCGTTCCCGGCAGTTGGAACAGCCCTTTGAAGGTTTCCCGCAATACACCATGGCCGAGAAAAGTAAGGAATAAAACGTATGTATAGTTCAAGACCAATGTGAGAAGAGTAGGACTAGTGGTCGAATCTTGGTCAAAGGTATGGGGGGATGTTGATGTTGAAAAACGGCTGAGGATTTCTCAAGCCTCGTGCTATTCCCCTCCCATGCAGCGATGAGTAGAATGGCAGTCCGGAGACACCGCGATCAGGGACTTGGGTTGACCTGTACCTATAGGGGCGCCGATTAGACCGAGACGGGACCGGGCCAATGCAAGCGACACTTTTCTCGGCGGTCCTGCTGACGAATCGATAATCGGAATGTGGCGCAACGATACGAGCACCCAACAGGAAGGTTGGGGACAACGCGGTATAAGAGATAAACGTCGATATATGGATGGAAGCGAGTATCAGGGAAGAATGAATAAAACCGAAAAGGGAAGGGGCGAAGAAAAGTGGCGACGCGCTCGACTATATCTCGAACTTGAACGTAGGCGCGTACTCCATATCCACACCCAGACGTGAATGCCTGGCCCCTCGATGCGTTGAGCAAATGTATGTCTCACTAGCGAATGCTCACAAGCCAGTCCTCGGTAGGAGTAGTTCTGCTGTAGGTACAGTCATAGGAAAAGAGACAAAACAACTACCGACTAGCACATCTCTAGGGCTGAGAGAGGGGCTTAGAGAACAGCAACGGACAGCTAGTGGTTATTGCAGACTGGAATCTCTCCGTCTGCCTGCAATGTGATTCTTGTCGTCTCGATAGTGTTTTTTTCTAAGCCAACCCCCCTTTACCAGTGCCTGGTATACACAAACACCCCACCTCCTAGAAATCACGCCCATGATGCCTCTTCTCGGCATCGTCAACCGTGTGTAGATCAAGCCGCCCTGCTCGCAAGAGAATGTTAGGCAGATACTCGGCCCCGGGCGTCACCAGTGATTTTCGTGGCTTGCACATAAGACAAATCGAACAGTCTGTGAGGTATACTTCTATGCCCACCGGACAGCAGGGAGAGAGGATTTCCCATTTTCGCGGGTACGCATCGTCGGTTTGGGGGAAAGTCTGGTGGCATGCAGGGTCGCTAGAGGGTGGCAGTCCATTCCCAATTGGGATAGCTGTGCGAGCAGTCAGACAGGGGTCATTGGGTGGAATATCCAAAGCGCCGGGAAATAACGTCAAAGAAGCTTAAAAATCTCCCCCCCAGCTAGCCAAAGTAAAAGGGTTGCCAAGACCTCCCCGTATCCCTTGAATGGGGTTGGGGGGGCGGGACGAGAATAGAAATACTACTCTTTTCTCAGTGAAGAACGTCCACGGCCTATCACGATGTTTCCTGGTGGTTAATCAAACATTTGGGATCACCCTAGTGGCGGCCTCCCCGTGGCTTTGCAACAATGTTCGAGATTGGGGGAAATGCCATTTAGCCCAGAATAACAGCGGCCTGTTCCGCTGGGGGCTTGTCTCTAGGATACCGTCCCTTACATCCATCCACAACACACCCCACCGAGAGGGATAGCAGATTCTCGACGTCTGTACGCATAGACCTTTCCCGAGCGCATGTTCGCGACAGTTCGATAATGCCTAGACAGTCGGGTACAGGTTTCCAGTTAGAACCAATGAAAATGATCATTAGGAACTCGCCTTGGCGGCTCGAGCCCCGCTGCTCGTCGGGGATATCAGAAGGCGAAGAATCCCCGCCGGTCAATTTCAGTGAGCCGCCCCGACGCTTGGGGGGGTGGATGTTGGGAAAGAAGCATGGCCCAAGACGGTTGAAAACACGCCCTTCACCCATGCAACGACCGCCTGCATTTCATTCATCTCTCCCCAGGCGCCAGCATCACTGCGCGGAAGTCCGACCCCCGGCATATCGTGGCGGTTGCTGAACCGTGGACAACGGCGGTGGAGGCTGAAGTTTGGTGTTGTGTAGATACCCCAGATGTATCTCGATGAGTCTGATGAGTGTCGTGTGTGTGCGATACGCCAGTTGGGGTTGGGCGCACAGGAGCAAAACGGATGTGCGTGATGTACTGTACAGTACCTCTCCCGCAACCACAAAACGCAGAGAAGCGCGCCAGAAGACGCCACAACGAAGCTTCTTGGAAGGGGGCGTTCAAACCCCGTCAGCGCGGGAAACGCGACCCAGGGACTGCATTGGACCAGAGCTGGGGAAGAAAAACTTCCGCAGAGGGGCATACCGACGATGCAAAAGGAAGCTCCCTAATTGCTGATGCCCTGACCAGGCACTATGTGTGTCGCCCGGCGAAGATACGGCTGATAGGTGGTCAATGAATGTCTTTGGCGTTGATGTGCGTGAGATGGATCAATGTATGTATGTATCATGCCATGTATTATTCAATGAATGTGCGGATACTGAATGACGTCTCACAACACCAGCATAGCCATCCTGTCGAGCTGTCATGAATCTCAACCGGCAGTCAGACATTCCGAGAGGTAGTGGTGATAATGGGAATGTTGGCAGTTGAGCCAAGACTTCACCTCCATTCGTCCAAATGTGATTCAAGAGCGGCGTTCAATGCCCATGCAAACCCAATGTCGTCAGTTTGTTTCGACTGCCTGCTGAAGCGAGAAACTATTGATTTTCGAGAGGGAGCCCAGGTGCCAGCGCTACAGGTGGGAATGCCCTCATGTTTTCAGCAGGTGTAGGCACCTACCTGCCTGCCTGTCTTGCAACGAGACTCACGCCCGACAAAGTGGAAAAAGTCTAGTCCATTAGGCCGTTTGACGGTCACAGCGATGTGTCTCTGGTGTTTTTTTTTTTTTTTCTTATCCCTCTCAAGACGCACGGGAAATTAATTGAAACATGGGTATCCAACGTTTGAAATCTCCACACATTGCTTGATGCCACATTGCGGCAGCGGCGGGCTCTGGGCTAGCACATTTTGGGCTGCGGCACAGAGCTAATGCAGCAGCTGGGCCCCTACTATGTACTTTTCGTGGCTCATACCCCAGCCGGTCCCCAAGATCCGCGATGCGACAAACAAAGATGAGATGAATTGAAACGCTGGACCAATAGCAGCAATGGGATTGAAATTTGAAGGGATACACGGTGGGTATCATCGTGAACTGGGCTTGATGTCTATCTTGAGGTTGGCGGGGATCTCTGTCATTGGATATCGAGGCCGTTGGTGCCGAGTTAAGGTCGGGGCTCTGTCGATGGTGGTGGTGGTGCGTTGCGGATGTGCTATTTTTGCTATGCTAGCCTCTTGGCGGCGTGGATGGGTGCAAACTGTGTACGAATTCCCAGTCATCATGAGTTCCAGTGAGCACACAGCGTAAGCCCGTGGGATTGTTCATCCTCCGACTCGGACTCGGAGGCGTCAGGACCCTGCGGAGCCTCAACGGAGCGGCCTACGAACGGCAACTACATAGGGAGGAAATGTCGTCCAAGTTTGAGATATCGGATGCCTGCCTCTTACTTACTTGATGGTTTCTCAACATTTGAGGATGGTGAATGGGGCATTTCTGTGCGATGGATGACCAGCAAGCGAGCGGCTGTCGGTGGATTTTGTGGATCTCAGATCTTAACCCTAAAAGGCTTTATACCACGAAAAAACAGAGGGGCAGTTGGACTTTCGGCCCTGGTTGCTCCTGCTCGAACAGCCCTACTGGATTCTCCGAAAGGATGACCGTACTTACCTTAATGACGGGCGCCAAGCCCGATTGGGATTTATGGCGCGAGGCCGGCTGCCAAGCCCCACAAACCCGGCATTAAAGTGCCGAGCCGGACTCAACGGCCAGAGAAGCTTGGTTCGCAGCATCACTCATCACCTCCTTCAGAATAAAATCTCATACCGTGAGTGGTCGCCATGCCCATCAACATGCCAGGACTCTCACTTTTCATGCGGGGGACGCGTTGGCAGCAGGGAGGCAAGGGGGGCTAGGTTATGTTTGCATGTGGTCTAAAGACAGGCAACCAAACTCTCTCACCCAACTGAATTCATCGACCCGGATCACGGCACGGAGGAGGCCAACATAAGGCAGGTTTACAGCTGAGGCATGCTGAGGAGATGAAGCTGAGGAATATAAGAAAGGGCCACTGCCTCCCAGAGTATTTTGGAAGTGCATAGTCGTCCACCCAGATCCAACAACACTCGCCTACCTACAACACCCCTACGTCCATTCACAACACATCGATCATCATCCCAACGATCTCCCCGTCGAACCGCACTTCCAATCTATACGCAACCTCCACGCCAAATGGCACACCTGTCTCCCCAGCATGACGTCGCCATCGCCGAGGTAATATTCTACTCCTTCGCTTTCCTGACTGCCATCTTCCTTGCGCTTCAGCACGGTTTTGGCAAGTCGGCGGGATGGTACCTTGTCGTCCTCTTCACCCTTATCCGTCTGCTCGGTGCCGCCATGTACTTGGCCACCCTCCAGGATCCCACCAACATATCACTCTACATCGGCGCCGCTACTCTGCAGAGTGCGGGAGTGACCGCAATCATCATGGTTCAAGTCGCTTTCCTCGGAAAGTGCGTCGGACTCGCAACACACGAAAACGTTATTGGCCGAGATGGACAGAAAACTGAAGAGGAGGGGAAGGCGAGTATCGCCCAGGTCTCGACGGGGAGGCTTCGAGTCGTACAGCTCCTCCTCCTTGCCGGCCTCATCTGCGGTATTGTCGGTGGCACCAAGAGCAGCCAGCACTACACCGACACGGGCACGTTTAACGCCACGGACCTTTCGGTAGTAGGTCTGGGTGTCACTCTCGGCGGTTTCGGTCTCCTTGTTCTCGCCGCCGCAATCGTCGCTCTCAAGCTCCCTGGACTACGCACTCCCATGGGATATTCCGATGAGTTAAGCGGAATGCACTCCTACAAGCCGGGTCGCCCCGAATCTCCAAACGAAATCGAGACTGCGACAGCACAGAGGTACGACGGGAAGACAAGGCGCACCGAAGCTAGATGGCTCATCATTGAAGTCTTGGTCTCCTTCCCTTTCTTGCTGGTGAGGCTGATCTACAGCTGCATGTTCATCTTCAAGCATGACAACAACTTTAGCACTATCTTTGGGGACGTCGGCTACTTCATCGGAATGAGTGTCGTGATGGAGATGATTGTGATTCTTTTGGCCGAGGTGGTCGGTTTAACCCTCACACCCCGGATGGCAGAGGAGAAGGCTCTGAAGGCAGCCAATAAACAAAGGTCGAGGTGGTATGAGCATATTCCTGTCATAGGATTAGGTTTCAGGCTGTACAGGAAACATGGCAACAAATATTAGTTTTGATGAATTTTTAGACGGAACAAAAACCAGACTATGGGGTCTCAAAATACCCCTGGCCTGTGTACATTGTCTGGATCGAGAATAGATAGATGATTGGGTTTTAGTTACCGTTGTTGTGTTTATAGTTTCCTCCGGTATATCTATTTAATACCCACAGTTTGCAGTATTTGAAAGCCTCTTTAGGTTAAACCTATTGAGGTGCATTCTATCGAGGCTAGAAAGTGGCCTCTGGCACGAAAAGTGGCAGGAAACGCATAGGGAAGGTGATGATTTTCAGATCTCTGGCCCATGATGTTTCTGCCAGAAGGGCAGAAAGGCAGCTAACTAAATAATGGCAGAAGTGGCTGACTAATCGCAGTGAAGGAGTGGAGCACTTCACTGACACATTCGAACCAATCTTCCGAACTGCCAAGTCGAGGGCATTAAACATCTCAGACCTGAGAATCCAGACGTTGATATGGTGCTGAATTCCGAGTTTGAGCACGTACGACCAAACCCATCAGAAAACTCTGGATCCCGTCCGCTCTCCCATAGATAAGTTGGTGAGGGCCAAACTAGTAGCTGGGTGGGTGACCACCAGCGAATCCTTGGTGTTGTACGTCTTTTTTTTTTCTTTTTTTTTTTTTTTAAATTTGTCGACCACGAAACAAATTCGTCGTTGATTCAACACGATCAAACTACGAGACCTGCCTCCCTGGTTTTCGGGTCTCTGGATTGTATTTTCCCCAATTGATCCTCATCCCCCCTTAGTCTCGAAGGGTTGTACCTATTTACCCATACAGAAGCTACTCAAATGCTTTCGACCTAGAATCGGTCGGGTATCGCCCGAGTTCCTTGCATGTTCCTAGAATTAACCGAGAACTAAGACTATACGTTCGGCACCCATATTTCTATAACCAATCCCTGTAAGGTGGATAAAGCCGTCTCTATTTGATTCTAGGAAGTGAGCGTCACTTAGGAATGGAGACTTTCAGCCATACCAATTCAGATATCTGCATCGTGGCAATAGAGGACCATCGAGTCAAACGTGCCCGCTCATTCACATTAAGCGCCAAACATTGAGAGATGAATTATTAAACCAACTGAACTATCCGACATACATCTGTGGGTATTTGGGTCGTCGGGCCTACTGAGCGTCGTCACCAGGATACCTACTCCGTAAGCGGTATTGTTTCCATATCAGGCAGCTTGGCATGGAGCACACTGGTTGCCGGAGGTGAACAGTTGACGGACTCGTCCGCCCAATCGAAACTACCGCCCTAGCGTGCATAGTCTCCTGCAGGCGAATCATGCGACCCTGCACGAGCTGAAAGCTTTATATCATTGATCTACTTTCTCGCCAACTAGACTTTATCGTCGACGCACTTGGTACAGGAGAATGTTGTTGATCCCGATTTGGGGGAGTGGGTCGTGCCTGCTTTTTTTCCTCGACCACGGATTCAGATCGCGTGGTTGCGGCTATTTTGCACATGGGTGGGCCGCAGGAATATTTTTCTTATAGTTACCATGTTCCTGACGTGCGGGATCCCTAGCTTAGCCCTGCTGGGGGAGAAAGCTGATTGGGAGGATTTTATGGGGAGATTGGACAAGCTGCCACGTCTTGGAGAGGAACCTACGCAGTGGACTGCGCTTCTGAGACCAGTGCTCACGCGATTTGTGGCTACGTTTGATAACCCGGAGGATAGGGAGGTCAACGATTTCTGGATCACCATTCCGATCCCCGCGCATGGGGCCTCGATATCCGACTTCGGAACGGCAGCCTACTGGTAGTCTTGCACGTCTATGGTTATTTCTAGCCCTTTGGCTTATCTGTTACAATCTTTCACACATCTTATTCAAATTCCTCTGGCCCAATTCCAACCCATCAGGCAGATCTCACGCCGCCTTAATCATTTGACCTCCGTCGCAGGTAACAACTGTGCCCGTTGCAAACGAATTCTTCATCATGTGTAGATAGCTCTCGGCACACTCCTCGGGCTTTCCCACAGTTCCAGTGAGCGTCCTCTTCTTATACATCTCCTTCATGCCTTCCTTCGCATCCCCAAACCCGTCCCATAGTTCCGTGACAATCGCACCGGGCCTCACGCAGTTGACACGAACAGGCGTCATATCTACAGCCAGCCCATGAACCAGTCCTTCGGTCTGCAGCCCGAAAGAGGCATAAACGGAGAAATTAGGGGAGGGCCTCCATGCGTTGATGCCTCCCGTCAGTGTGTATGAGCTGCTGGCTTCTTGCTTGATATAAGAAGAGAGGAACTTGGCGACGAGCGCGGCACCCACGATGCGGCTTGGTCGGACTCATGGAAGAAGGAGGTGGAAATTTCGGAGAGAGGACGGAGGCCCAAATGGTCACCCGCTGTGAAGACCACGTGGTCGAGCTGGTGGGCGGCGGAGTCGGTGGCGAAGGCGAGGAGGCCTTGGATGTTGGCTTCGACGTTGGGAACGTCCTTCAAGTTGCAAGTTTTTCCCAAGACAAGCTTGCTTAAGTCCTTAGGCTCGAGGATAAGAGGGGACGGATTATTGGCGACGGCGGTACGGAGACGGGAGACAGTTTTGTCGAGACGGTCTTGGTTACTCCCCGCCACGATGACGGTTGCGCCATACTCGAGACAGGACTCGGCAACGGCGAAACCGATGCCGGATGTGCCTCCAATGACGAGGACGCGGGCTCCTTGGAGTTTGGTGAGGGACTTGAAGGTACTGGAAGACATAGTTGGTGGGTGTTTACAGTATAAGGAAGAGAGGAGAGTAATGCACGGGAACCGATAGGGCTTTCATTATAGGAGCTTGAACAATTTTGTGACTTTGAGATATACCATGTTTTTATCTGTAGAAACAATTCCTTCTCACATATATACTTCTAGACGCTGGCCAATAGACAGTAGGTAGTATGAAGCTAGTATAATTAGACCGAATTCCAAGAAACTAGCAAGTTGCTGCCCCTTCCATTCCTAATAGCAAACTACTTGGTGTTCATACTAAGACCAGTTCTGCATCAATCTCCATAGAACAATAAACACCAATTCCGGACTTAATGGTCCAGTCGGAGATATTTCGTCATAAACTACTTGGTATGATAGTTCCAAGTTCATTTAATCGGGTCCCCGGGTGGATTACACTACACAGCTCGCAGACATCCGCCCAATAACAGCGAATGGGCAACACCAATGCACATCCATGGAGATAATATTAATCTCCGAGTTGCCTCCGTAGAAATATTATAAATACTCTCTACAATTTAGCGGGCAGTTCCATGAAGGCCATGGAACTGATATCGTATGTCCTACGAAATTAATGCGTGGACATGTGCCGCACTGCGCTGGAGTGGTCGCTAGAGTGCTGTGACACATGGTCCAAAATCATCACGATGTTTCCGTGTGAGGCCGTTCGTAACAATCCAGTCGGACACATATCAAAAACCAGGTAGTTGGGGCTCCGTTATAACCCCTGGGCCCAAGCTTTCTGGGCTCTCACAACCCTAGCCCTGGCGTCATGATGAATCAGCTGCGCAACCCCACTTGCAGCTGAATTCCACATGGATTTTCTGAGACCTCCCTCCAGGTTGCCCGCCCCGCAACCCAAGAAGTCAAAAGTAATCCGCACATCTCCTCAGCTTGTACATTTTAATGCAGAAAAATTGAAAACATAATGCCGGTAAGACACACCCTCTTCTTTTCGCCTTCGCGCCTTACTGACTGTTCGCCTTCTCCTCAAAGCTGATAATGATATCCGGACTCCCGACGTCGGGCAAGACAACACGCGCAAAACAACTCGAAAAGTTCCTCTCCGAGCGAGTCGCAAACACGCCCACAAGCCCCTCGAACCCCCAACCGAAATACAGACTTCACTACATATCCGACACCACCCTATCAATACCGCGCTCGGTGTACGATCTCTCCACGAAACCAGAACATGCGCGCTCAGCAAATGCATCAGAAAAAGACGCCCGTGCAAAGATCAGTGGGGCCGTAAAACGGGTGCTTAGCGATCGCGACATGGTGATATTAGATAACCCGAACTACATCAAAGGGTGGCGGTACCAGCTACATTGCGAGAGCAAAGCCGTGAGGACGCCGAGCTGTGTCTTGCAGATTGGGTGCGGGGTTGACAGGGCCAAGGCCATAAACGAGGAAAGACTAAGAAAGAAGGAAGAGGAGGAAACGGGGGAAATTGATGAGATTGGGGACGAAGAGCCCTACTCGATGCCCAACTGGGAGAACCTGGTGTTTCGGTACGAGGAACCGAACCCCATGACCAGGTGGGATAGCCCGCTGTTCACGCTCATCTGGGAGGACGAGGAGGATAGGACGCAAAAGGTGTTTGGGGATCTTTGGGAGGCGATTGCGGGGGAGAATAGGAAGGTTGTTAAGCCCAATCAGGCGACGGTGCAGAGGAGTAGGGATGCGGGCGGGGATTACCTCTTTGTACTGGATCGGGAGACGCAGGATATTGTGAAGAGGATATTGGAGCAGCAGGGAGATGAGGCGGGCGCAACGGTCAAGATACCGAAGGGTGATGGGAAGGAAGATCTAGAGGTGGAGCTGCCCATGAGTAAGAAGGTTGGATTACCGCAGCTACAAAGGCTGAGGAGGGCTTTCATGGGACTCAATCGGGGCGGGATTGGCCTTGAGGGGGTAGGGACACTAGGCATGGAGAGGATAAGGGGGAGCTTCGTGGGATATTTGAATGATATGTTCGAGAAGGACGAATAGGACTCGGACGCATTTCATGGGTGGGCAAAATCCGCGCAGTTTGAGCATTATGATACCCCAGAGCATAGATAGGCTCTAGCAAAAGTTGAATGTCTTACATTTGTGTATTTGAACTCCGTCTTAGGCCACAGGGCGTGTTTATTTTGATTCTTGCAGTTGGTCCTCGCTGGTACTACACTAGCCACAGCAAGAGCTTGCGCCACAACTCATGCGGGCTTGGTGGCAGCTGGCAACGTTGCGGACCCACGCACCCGTTTTCTGATTGCTCCATTTCCGCCACGTGACCCACTAACCCGTCCAATTAAAGCCTTGCTTCCGGGACCGATTTTATTCCTCAACCCGAGGCTCGATGTACCAGCTGCTTAACTACGAGATCGGTTATTCTTGATAAATATTTTATACCTCCGCCCGCCTTAATTCTCCTTTCCCCTTTTCCCTTTCCTTTTATTTCCTTTCGGTTCGGCTGGGCGTATTCCAGCCAATGGTAAAATTACCGCACACCAGCTTAAATACGCAACGCCGCGCCCGCATCGGCATTAGGGACTGGAGCAATCTCATGGACACGAGGTAAAAAAGGTCCCCCCTCCCAAGTCCCTTCCAAGCATTTCCGGCTCTCGAATCTGACCAAATAACAGATACACACAGATATACCTACAGCTTCTTTTTTGAAATATCCGATTCTTAACTCCCCAGCCGTGTGAGGAGCGATGGGAGCCCTAGAACGGCAAGTGTCCGAGGTCTGGTCAACTTGGTTTAAAAACCTCTTAATAGCCGGTATAAAAGATCATATTATATTCCTCAATAACCAGTAAAAGCAAGCAAGCGCTAGCTTTATAAAATACGGAAAACAATTTGATTAAACCGGTATTATAATAAGGTGGCTGCCTGGATAGATATTAGGTATATATTACCAGCTTTCCTATTACCATGGGATCGCCGGTTAGGTAATCGCCACCCAACAAAGGAGGTTTTATTAACCATTTTCTAAAGCTGGATCCAATGCCCAAGCATGGCGTATACCTTATCATATAACTAGGAAAATTCTCTATTCAGCCAACGAATATATTATAGATTAGTGGAAGCGGCCGGCGCCTGGATTAGGGGCAAGCCTAAAGCTAATCACGCTTCGAATCGAGGGCAAAGGAATCGGGCTACCGGTGCCAAATCATAAGCATATTAAGGTTTGTAACGCGGGTTGAACTAGCAGGGCGCCAACGATAAACAAGGACATGGGACCTATTTAGGCCCTCGGTAGGAAACGTCATACTTACCTTTGGGCGACATAACGCTTGGTTGGATAGCCTCAGGACCGGAGGGTTCTCGACGGCATGACTCTTCGCACGCGCCTGACCAATGTCACAGGACTCGCTCCCGGTGGTGTCGCTAACCTGCTCAGCTTGGTCGCTGGCCTACCCCTTCGCGTGCGACACTCAATATCACTGGCACGCGGCGATCTCGCTTTGCTCACAGCGCAGAGGTCGTATCACCGAAGACTTAATTAATAAGAACCAAGTTCACACCGGATAATGTCAGATATGAGAGGTCAAACTAGGTCACTTGTAAAGGTGGCATAATAAGGTTAACTGGTGGTTGTGTAAGTGTTATTATGGTATATTAAAAGGGCGTATGGGAAAGCTATTTATAACGTTATTATTACCCTTATTACGCCGTACACATTTATAAGTCATATATATAAATATACCTATTACGTACAAAATACGCGATAACGTATTTTACGCCATAACGTATTAAATACGTAATAGCGTATTTAATATGTATTGGCGCCGTAAATACGTAATGGTGCAGTCGATATATAATAATAGTGTATTAAATACGCAGTGGCGTATTTAACACGCCCCTTTAGGTATATATATATATATATATAAGGCTGGTCGCTTAACCGTAATTAATGGGTAATTCCATTTGGAATAAAGGTATGGGAGAAACCGGTAAAAATTATACCATTACCATATTTTATATTCCCTGGCCGGGGTAAAAGAGTATAATATAGGGAAGAAAATCCCTTACCATTTACCCTATTTTATATTCCAACTAATATATTACCTATATTTTATAAATATACTCCTCGTAAAATAATTAAATAATAATTAGGTTATTTAAAAGGTCTTATAATAAAACCTTTTAGGCTTATTTATATATCTCTTAATGTATAAGGTCCTATATATTATGGCCTTTTTGCGCCTTTTTAAAGTATTCCTATAGGTGTTTGGTAAAGTAAATTATATGGGGCAAATATTGGCCTGGTAAAATAATTCTATTTTCCCATAATTCTTAATATAAACTACTATTATAATATAAAAATGGATAATTATTATACACCGTATTAATATTTACCTTAATTCCTGGTTTTTTATCCGTACCATATTGGTATTTCCTAAATGGTAAAGTAAAGGGGAATTAAATAATAATAATTTTATAGGTGTAAAGGAATTATAAAGGTGTATAATAAGGGATATTATAATGGCTATATATTTTCGCAATAACCTTATTTTAAGATTCGCAGAAAATTGGTGTATTATGGGGCTTTAATTGGCCAAATGCTTATAGGCACACACCCTTTTAAGAATTCCCATAGTTTTTTCCTATATAATAAAAACTCCTTTATAATATCCATACAATTTTATCGTAATAATACTTTAAATAATAATTAAATACCCTTTTTTAAAATAATTTATTATTTTAATACCTTATTCTTTACCTTTTTTAAATATTTAATAATAACTATTTACCTTAATTATTATTATTATAATAACCGAAGCAATATTTTAAAATATATGTGATTTTTTTTAATACCTTATTAGTGCCTTTGGAGGTTCTTATTGGGAACCTGGTAAGCCTATATTAATCCGCTTAATTAACCAGCTGGATGATTTATTTTAGTTAATTATTAGGGATATATTTTTACCCTCGCCGGTTGACTTTATTATTATGCCTTATGGTAATGCCGGAGGAGGTGGTCCCTTTTACCAGAAAAGGTACCAGCTTTTTAAAATACCTCGTCGTTATGTTTTGGCGGGATTTGGGGAGACGCCTGACAGTGGCAGGAAAGGTTTTGGTCGTTGTGGGGAGCAGAGGCGTACTGCCTTTCTGGAGGGTGAGGAGGTGGAGGATTAAGTTCCCGTTTTTTGGTGTTTAATTGCAATGCGATTGACCAATTGGGAAATGTCGTCCATGTTTAGGACTCGGAGGTTGTTCTCCAGTGTTTGGGCCTTCCCATTATACACTGTGGACTCGTTAAAGGTAACGTTTCGGGTAATAATAACTCGACAAAGGAAAGGAATCCAAATACGATACTAATTGGTTAAGGAGTACCCCATAAGGTACCCGATCCAAGCTTTTGGATTTAGTTTATGACGACGGGCTCCCTTTTTGAGAGCTTTGGTCGTCGTGGGGAGCAGAGGCGTACTGCCTTTCTAAAGGGTGAGGAGGTGGAAATTGTAAGTATTTTTAATAATACCCTTGGCATTATTTAAAAGTTAATTTTTATTGGGAATACGTAGTGAGCGTAAGCGAGCGAAGTATTCGCTTTTTAAAATTATTGAGCCCGTGAGGGATTACTAAAACTTACAGGGGGGAACTGGCTCAAAAGTCGAAAAGTGTGGAGTCCTTCCTAATTAGGCGAAAAACAATACCACGAGATTTTACATTCTTATTTACTAAAATCATTAGATGGAATAGCTTTTTCTGATTATTTTATAATATTTAAAAACCCTTATTAATAACTTTAAAAAAAAGCTATAAGCTTATTAATAAACTGAGAAATATATTTAATGTGGTTTTCCCATGTGGTCTAAACCCGATATAATTAATAATAAAACGTCTGTGCATTTTTTATGGCGCAAATATATATCTGCCCGCATCCGCCGTAATAAAGTAAATAAAAGTAAATAAAATGTATAAAAATGTTTATTAAACGCGTCGCTATATAAATCATATTTTTATATATTTTTACGATTTTATTTGCGTTTTTTGGTTGATTTTTAAAATTTACTATGGACGGAATCGTATGGTGGGAAAAAAATCAGTGGCGGTTAATCATATAATTTACCACTTAACGTATACAGGTTTATAAAAATGAACATACTTGCCCGCATCCACCCTAATAAATTAAATAAAAATAAATAAAAATCGGAAAAATGATATTTAAATGATTATATCTCCATTGCAGCTTTAATTATATTTCTACGATTTTATTTGCGGTTTTTATTAAGTTTTAAAGATTTTCCACCAAAAGTACCTTATAACGGGAAAAACTTTGATTGGT
>JAKWBI020000552.1:0-31312 GCA_022664585.2 Zalerion maritima
GAAAAGGTAAAAAAGGATTTTTTAAATAAACCCTGGGAGAAAAGGCCCGGGCTGGTTTATTATATAAGGTTAAATTACTAAAAGGTATAAGGCAATAGGGGGGATAAAGGGAGCCGAGCAAAGCTATTAAAATTAATGGTTAGGTTTTAAAATACCCGATTAATACGGCTTTACGGCCTAGCCGGTAAAGGAAAAGAAGTAGGAATAATTACCAGGGAAATTAAAATTAAATAGCCCTATATAAAATTAATAATTTAAAAAGAATATATTTAAAAAAGGGCTTCGGGTAATAATAAAAGTGGCGTTAATTAAAAGGGCCGCCTAATTACGAGTAAAATACTTAATAATTCAAGTGCGGCTTTTTATAATACGAGCCCCGGGCATTTTTATAAAAAAAGGAAAAATATAAGGGTAAGGGAAAGCGAAGATTATACGACGAGGTATAAGAAAAGAAAAAGGCTGGTTTATAAATATAATAGGTTTGGAAAGATTAAAAGGCCTATTGGCCATTGGTAAACGCCGAATAAAAGCCAGAAAATTAAAGAGCCCCTTATAAACCTCCTTATTATTATTTTGGTTTAAATGGGATATATTTGAAAAGGATTAAAAAATAGATTAAAAAAAGGGGGTAATAAAGGGAGCAAGTGTTTAAGGGAAAAAGGGCTCGGAAAAAAGGAAAAAAATAAGGAATATATAAAAAGAAAAATATTATAAGGAGAAAAAAGGCACCAATAAAAAGTATATAAAAGAAAGGATTATCGAAGGTATAAGAGAAAAAAAAGGGAAAAAGATTAAGCCAGAATATTTATATAATTATCCGATTAAAAATAGGAGGCCCGTTAATAATTATAAAAATTATAAAAGTTATAAGGGTAATAGGGTAAAAGGGTAATAATAGGAATATTTAAGGAAAAACCTATTTATTTAAAAAAATACCACCATTTACTTAAAATCCGCCAGTATATTTAAGCCTTATAGGTATAAATACCCCCTTTTTTCCCCTTATATTTCCTCGATTTTTTTTAACCATACCATTTTCCAGCCTTAAATTTTTATAATATAATCCTGCTTAGCTGATTTTTTATTTTAATTTCATTCCTTATTTTTAAATTCCCTTACCTATTAAAAGCTTATATTACCCTTAGCCTAACCCCTAATATTTAATACCTTTTTAACCCTTTTAACCTAAGAACTTTAATCCAAGTATATCTTTTATTTTTTATTATTCCTTATTAAAGTAAAAAAGCCCTAAGCAATATTATTTTAATAATAGGAGATTATACCTTCGAAGGGTTAAGGCTAAAGAATAAAAGCCCTTATTAAACCTTAGCGTTTATATAGAAACCAGGCCCGTTGGGGAGGGCCAATCCCCTTATATATTTTATACGTGGATAACCTAAAGCTTAAAGAAATTGCCCAAAGGAATATAAGCGTAATTATTAGGGATATGCTTAATTTTATTAATTATTATAAAAACGACCGCTTCCGCCAACGGCTCCAAAAGCCTATTATTATTAAAGCGTTTTTTATAAATATTTAGGCATATATGTATAATATTATTAAATTATTAAAATACGATTAATCTTTTTTATATTAATAATTAATTACCTATAAGGATTACCTTGAAATATATAACGGGGTAAATAATATTAGGTTTATAATTACGAATTTTAAACCTTTAAGGGGGTTTAAAAATATGCCAATTATTAAAGACCAGGTAGCCTTTATAATTCCCTTATAATACCCGTTTTTTAAAAATTATAATTTATTTAATATAATAAAGGCAGGGGTTAATCTTATAATAAAAGGGTAAAGAAATACGCAAATAATTTTTATTTAAAATTATTATAAGGGTATAATACTTATTATATTTATATTAAAAAATATAGGAGAAGATTTTAAAAGGTATATATAAAAGGCTTGTATAAGGTTCTCGGCGATATTTTAAAATAAAACCAATAGGGGTATATTTAAAAAGTACGGCCTCCGGTTTAAGGTCCTTTTTATAATAATTATTTTTATATAAATTAGCCCCTTTTACCGATCTTAATACCTTATAATATTAAAAACGCTTAGGATTATAATTTATAAGTAAAAAATAATGTGGATTTATACGCGAATAAAAAGGGAGGTTTATATTAATAAAAAGGCCCTTATATTTTAAAAGTTAAAGAATAATGAAAAAAGGTTATGGTACCGCCTCCGAAAGTTAAAATTAGGCATAGAGGGAAAAGGGAAAAAAAACCATATATTATATTTCTTTGGGCCACCGCCTAATAATTATATAAGGTATTTTATAAACTAAATAAAGATATTTTATATAAATTATTTAAGGTTTATAATGGGCCTTAATTTATTAAGGAACCTTTTTAAAATAGGGTGATTATAAGGGGAAATTAGTATTATTACGCGGCACGAGGTTTTTTTACACATAATAATAAAAGGTAACAATCCCCAGGATTATTTGGTTAATAATAAAAAGTGGTAAAGCCTAAATATAAATATAAATATTACCGGAATGCGTTCTTATATATTTAATATTTATATAAGCCTTAGGCCTTTTTTAATACGCCTTAAGCTCCCTAATATTAGGGTAAATTTTATAATTCGTAAAGGGGTAAACCCGTTTAATTTTTATACGGAGAATTAAAAGAATATAATGGAATTAAAATTGGGAAATAATATAAATTCGGATTTTAATTATATAATTAATTTTATATACCAAAGGTAAAAGGGCCAGGTGGCCTTAAAAAAAAAAGGGGGTAATAACCGCCCTCGTAAATCTCTTAAGGGAAAATATGTATTACCGGGATAAAAGCCTAATTTATTAAAATTATGTAAACTATTATTACATACCCCTTTTTTTTTTTTTTTACCCTTTATACATTTTATTATACGCGTATTCCCCGTTAATTATTAATCGCTGCCCTTATTTTTACCCTTAAAAATAACCTCGTTTTCCCTATATATAGCTTTTACCCCTAAATAATTACCATAATTTTAATTCCCCTTATATATTACTTAGCGCTAATAGGTATATAAAAAATAATATAGGCCGCTTTTTAATATTAAGGTGGATAATAATTTTAAAATATTTAAGAAGAAGATTATTAAAAAGCCCTTATGCCGTATATTAATAAAAAGAAGGGCTTACCGGCCGGAGGACCTTAAGTTTTATTTTATTTAATACTATTAACCCCGTTCCGGATTTAATATATAATTTACCTATACCGAGAATTTCCCGGGGTTGGTTATTATTAAAAGGAATATTAAGCAAAAGGTTATAAAGAAGGAGGAGAAAAAGGAAGCTTAAAAAAGGAAGGCGGTAAAAACGAGAAATACGGCTTATAATATTAAGTATGGCCAGCGCTGCCAATTTAAAAGGATTAGGAGGGCTTTTTAAGCTCGATTGGCTTTTAATTATATAAAAAGGGGGGATAAGTGTTTTATTTTTTATTTTATAAATTATTCGGAGTAAAGTTTAAATACCATTAATTAAAATAAACCCTCCGGGGAAAATAAAGATTAAGGCGTAATAAAATTTATAAAAATAAAATTATATAGCCTTATTTGATTATAATAAAATAAAAAAGGGAATTTATAATTATTATAAAAGAATAATTAATAATGTATAAAGGGCGAGAAAGCGGATAAATTAATAATATTAATAAAAATTAGGAAAATTTTCCTAAAGTTTTTCGGACCGCGGGGCGCGGTTTTTATTATGGATTGGTAAAATATAACGGTACCGGAGGTATTCCCCGTTATATTTATATTAAAGACCGGCGCCCGGCGCGATTATTTAAATAATTAATTTAAAGCTTTAAAATAATCCTGTATAGGATTATATAAAAAGCCAGGAGGACCCCTGGGATTTATAGGATTTCTGGGAGGGTAATAAACCATGGCGGTAAAAACTAAATTATAAAAATATAATTATTATTTAATATATTATATTTTCCCCTAAATATTATATTATTATTTAAGAATAATCCTATATAGGATTATTCCATATTTTTTAAAGTGTTGCCATTTTTAAACAGGTAATTAGAGGTTTAACCAAACCAAACAGTTTAGTTTTAAACACCGACCATGCAGCGAGGTTATTAGACCTACTCCCCGCTACAATACCTGTTTAAAGGATAAGCCAAAAGCCCTTATTATAATATTTTACGGCAAAGGTAAATCGATGGGCTGGAATCCCGCGCGATTTATTATGTATTTAAAAATGGTATTCGGGGACCCTAATATAACGGTGCCGGAGGTATTCCCCGCTATATTTGTACCAAAGACCGGCGCCCGGCATAATTACTAAAATAATTAATTTAAAGCCTTAAAATAATCCTGTATAGGATTATATAAAAAGCCAAAAGGACCCCCGGGAATTGTGGGACTTTTAAAAGGGCAATAAACCATGGCGGTAAAAACTTGGTTATAAAAATATAATTATTATTTAATATATTATATTTTCCCCTAAATATTATATTATCGTTTAGGAATAATCCTGTACAGGATTATTTTATATCTTTTAAAATATTGCCATTTTTAAATGAATAATTAAAGGTTTAACCAAACCAAATAGCTTGGTTTTAAACACCGATTATATAGCGAGATTATTAAACTAACTCCCCGTTATATTTTTTAAAGATTTAACCAGGATTTACAAATTTAAGTTTTGGTAATAAGCCTGCGTTTTTTAGGATTAAGATTTAAGGAATTCCTTTATTATTTTTTCCCCTTAATTAATTTAGGTTAATAATTATAATTAGGGAATAATATTGTACGGAATTATATTAATAAGTATAAATAGGAATTCGCGGAAATTATTACGCTAAGGTGGAAAAACCCTTTTACGATATACCGGTAAAAAGTTTATAATATTTATATTATAAAAAGCGGAAGCGGATATTTATATTATAATAAAATTAAAAATCGATTAATATATTATCTTATAAAAGCCTAAGAAATCGCGCAAATTATACTTTTTAAAAGGGGCAGTTTTCTTTTTACGATAATAAAAGTGTAATATTTGGCTAAAAATAAATTGCCCTTAAAATAAAGTAATCATAATAAATTAGGGGTAGTAATAAATAAAGCTGGGCAGATTTATATAATATACAAAGTTTAAAAGCCTTTCGGAAATTAACCACCTATACTTTAAACGATTTATTATTATAAAGGAATTAGGGAATACGTTTTTAAAAAAAAGAAATAATGCGAAAACTTTACGGTATTATGGGATTACCCTGGTAATATTATAAACCTATAAGGGTTAAAGCTAAATAATGGGAATTCGATTTTAAAATAGGCCCGGTGCCGGTTAAAAGCGCGTATATAATCGCGGTGGGAAGGCCAAAAAGGGATTAGATTTCGCATATTAAGCAAAGTTATATACCCTTATTATATTTTTATAAATAAAATAATAAAGGTTAATAAATAATTAAACCCTTATTATATTATAAAAGTCCGGCGTAAAATTAAGGCGTAATATAATAAAAAAGCCTTTATTTATTCGGTTATAAAAGGAATAAAGAAAGGGATTATTAAAAATATTAATGCGTATAAAAAAAAGCAGGATTATAGTTTTATTTTTAAATGGAAGGAATATTTTTATAACCCTAATTTAAGCTTCGAGGGTATTACGATTATAAAGAATTTTAAAAATTATATGGCGGAGGGGCGATTTATATAATTCCGGTTAAATTTAAAATAAGGGGGAAAATAATAAAAGTGCCTTTATATTATTAAAAGAAGTTTTAAAAAAAAGGGATAATTAGGGCTGGTTAGAATTACCGCGAAAGCTTAAAGGCTAAATAAGGCGCCCCTAAATTGGCCCGTATTATAATTTTACCTATAATTATAAAAGAAATCCTAAAAATTATATAACGGAGGGATAATTTATATAATTCCGGTTAAGGGGATAATAATATTAAGGTGGAAATTACGGAAATATTTTAAACCGATTTAAAAAAAAACAGGTAAAATTAAATAATATTAATATTTTATTTATGGGTAGGAGGAAATATATAATAACCGGGCTTGGTTTATGGGGGCTTATTATAATTATAAAGGATTTTAAAAGTTATATAATAGAAAAACCATTGATATAATCCCGATTAAAACCCCGTAAATAAAAAATAAGAATTATGGAGTATTTTTACCGCTTTTTAAAAGGTATAAGAAAAAGGAAGGATTAAAATTATTAAACGTTTTAAAATATAAGGGAAAATGGATACCGTTTTTTATAATTATTAAATTATTTTTCGAATAAAGGCCTAACCCTTACCGTTTTTTAGGTTAAGTTTTACTTTTTATTATTAATATTAAACCCCGTGCCCGATTTAATAAATACCAGGGGAAATATTCCTTAAAGGGCTTGGAAAAATATAAATCGCCCGTTTAAATTAAGGTCGATTCCCTTTTAAGGAATTTGGTATAAGGGTAATTTTATATAAGCCTTACCAGAAAAAAGAAAAGAGAGATTTTAAGAACCAAACTTATTTGGGAAAGATTTAGGGGTCCCACGTTTTATTACGATTAAATCGTAATTAAAGGGAAATGTGGCGATTATAATAATTTATAAATTATAAACGCCAGACTTTTAAGCTTTTACCTATAGAACCATGATTAATTCCCCATTCTTTCCGAGGGCGCCTAATTCTTTTTACCTAAAAAAGCGGCCAAAGGGAGGGGATAAGTATGCGGTAAGGAAATTATAAAAGGTTTAAAGTTTAAGGGAAGATAAGGCGAGGCCTTTTAGCCTAAATAAAATAATTAATATTACGCCCGGCCTTATAAAAAGCCGGTAAATTAATAATTATTAGGAGCGGATTAATTAATAATAAGGGGTAAGGTAATTAAGGAGAGCGGTAAAGCGGTATATTTATAAAGTTTAAGATTTTTTAGCGTAAATCGCGGAACGCGAGGGATAGGACTTATTAGGGCCCCGGAAGGATAATATTAATACCCGGAAAATAGGAAGGTAATTATTCAAAAAAAATTATATAGGTTTTTTATTTTAAATTATAAAAATCCCATAATTATACTTAAAAGATTTAAAAAGTATTACCACCATTATTATCCTTAATTTTAAGGGACCGTTTACGATTTTTAAGCCTAGGGTTAAGGAAAAATAATCCTATATTATATTACCCCCTAAAAATTTATTTAAATCCTAATTTTTATAATTTCTTCCATTTTTTATAAATTATTTAATTTTTTAAAAAATTATTCCATTATTTGGATTTATTATATTATATTTTTAAAGTAAGGTGCGGTAAAGGCTTTTTTACCAGAATACTATTACGGTAAAAAAAGGTAAAAAATGCCTTATAAATAAGCCTTAGGCCTAAAAATAATTTTCGAAAGCGGAAATACCCGAAAGTATTAACGAAGTTTAAATCTTATTATATAAATAAAAAGCCAAACGATTACCTTTTAACCCTTCCTTATTTAAAATCCCGTTATTAAGAATTTTTATTACGCTAATACCCCGAGCAAAATATAATATAAATGTTTTTCCAATCTTTTAAGAGATAAAACGAATACCATTCCCCGGCCAGTTTATAAAAATAATATTTAATACTGGTTAATATAATCCTTATAAAATAAACCAGTATATTATGGTTTAATTACCGTTACCGCTCCTTAATATATAGGGGAGTATAATATTTAGGGAAAATAATATTTTTTAATATATATATTAATTAGATCGAATATTTACACAGGCAGTATTTATAAATAATACGCAGAAAATAAATTACATTATATAATATTGTATTAATATTTATACCGAAGCAGTCGAATTATTGATTATAGGAAAAATATAAATTAAAGCAAAAAAGGCCTTAAAAACGGAATTTGCAAATAAGGATATTTTTTAGGAAGGCCGTAATATGGCAAACCTGGAGCGCTTCGCCTATTAAAACTGGCCCACGAAGAATATTAATTAATAACGATTATATATTACGGGGTAGAAATGCCGGGTTGCTTAATATAAGGAAAACCATACGGGTTATATTAATAATATTATTTTATTAAACGCGTTTCTAAACCCCTTTAATAATATATTATAGGCTTAATTATATAATTTTATAGGAATTATAAATAACGATTTATGCTTTAGAACCCACGAGGAATTTCTCCGAAAGTTTAAAGCGTTTTTAAATTAGCGTAAAAAAACGATAAAGTTATTCGAAAATAAGTTTTAATAGGAAGAAAGAGGGACCCCCGCCCGCGTTAAGGAAGCCACGCGTAATCCTATTAACCCTTAATTTTAATAAGCCAACCGATACGATTTAATTAAAATGGCCCAAAGGAATTAAACCGATCCCCGTAATTTACCGCCCGCGCTTCGACCACAAAAAAGCGATAAAGTACCTATTAGCCGATTAATCCTGCCTAAAGTAATTAAATAAAACCTAATTAAAAGGTTAAGTATTTTAAGCGTGGTTAATATATATATATTATTAAATTAGAAAATAGGCGAAAAAATAAAGCTGGTATTAAATAACGGTAAAATTAAGGAAAATAAACCCTAATATAAAAACCATTATAAGTATAATTTTAATTAAACTTATTAAATTGGACGGGATTATACGCGGGGATTTTATTATATTTAGGCCGAATTTTCCTAAAAAACCAGTATAATCCTTTTGGAGATTTTAAAAGTATAAGCACTTTTTATATTAATAATTAATTTTAATAAAAGGCCCTAATATTAAACTAAGGTAATAAAATATTATTAATGCTTAGGAAATAATTATATATTATATAATTACCTGTGGAATATTTAGGATTAAATTAACGGAATTTTTTATAAATACCCCTTTTATCGAATACCAGGATAGGATTTTAAAAGAAATAAATATAATATTTGGCTTATTAAAATGTTTAATAATATAATTATAAAAGGGGCATTAATAAGAATAATATTTTTACGGTATTATAAGCAAAAAAAGGTGCCTAAGGATTAATACGATCGGGTATAAAAGGCCTAAAATATAATTATAAAAAACACCTGGTTTTTAAAAAATACGCCTGGTTTAATTAATAAAAAAGACCAGGTACCTTAAATACGCCAATTATAAATAAACCTAACCGATAAGGTTTATAAAATATTTAAAAATAATAATATTTAAAATAATTAATTATTTATTATAATAAAAGGTAAGGTAATAACGGTTAAAAAGTATTTATAAAAAAATTAAGAGGATATAAAAGCGGAAATAATAATAAAAGCCCTTATTATTAATATTTATAATAAAATGGCGCAGACGGTTTTTAAGTATAATTAAAAAAAAATTAAAAAAGAATAAGGCAGGCCCTTAAAAAAAGTAAAAGTGGAAGATAAGGTTAAAATAATTGGGGAAAAAAAAGGCACCAAAGGAAAAAAAAAGGATTTTGGCCATAAAGAAATATTAAGCGTAATAAAGGAGAAAATAAAACGCAGTATATAGGAGGAAAAAGAGACGCCCTTAGGTAATAAGCGTAAAAACCCTTTAAAGTTTACGGACCTAATTTTTTAAAAGATAATAAAAAAATAATTTATAAAAATTATAAAAAGGCCTTACGGGTTAATAATTATAAAGGTATTATAAATATTATAACCTATAAGGATAATTTTATAAAAAAAATTGGTAAATAAAATAAGGGTGGAGAAAATTATTAATAAAATTATTTAGTAAAATAAAAAGTTAAAGGAATACCGATAGGTAATCCTAAATAGGTTTAATATTTACCAGGTGGTTAAAATAAAAATACGTTTTATTAATAATATACCCTTAAAAGAATTAAAGTTTATAAACTTTATACGTATTTAATTATATTAATAATATAAGTGTATAAATTTTAGGGTTTTATTTATAAGCCTGCCAGGAGGCCTAAAAGCGGCAATATTAAAGGGAGAAAAGGCAATTTTTTATTTAATTAATATTTTTAACCTATTGGTATTAATTCCCTTAATAATTCCCTTTTTTTTTTCCCAAGCCCGTGCTTATTAATATATATAAAAGGGCCCAAAAATAGGCTGGCCAGGGTTATTATAAATATAGGCGCAAAAGCCAATATTTTAAAACGAACTTATACTTAAAAATACGGCTTTAAGGCTTACCAGGCGCGAATTGCGTTTTCCGGTTATAATGGCCAAAAAATTAATTTAGCCTTAATTATACGGTAGTAGGTGTATATTCTTTTAAAACCTAAATATATTGCGCAGAACATTTTTATATTAGAAAAAAATCGAAAAGGGGCGCTAAAAATAATATTGGGAATGTTTTTTATTATAATAATGGGGTGGAAATAATATTATAATAAGGAGCGTAATATATTAATTAGGGAGCTCGAAGTAGGAGGGAGTAATTATATTATTATTATTATAAACCTAACCCTGGAAAAAGAATATAGAAAAATATTCCGTAATATTTATTCCTAAGGAATAAAGGTTTTTAAAAAAATATAGGAAATTTTTATAATTCGATTAATAAAAAAAGAAAGGTTAATATAGGATTAAGGAAACCCCGTACTGGTAGAATTAAAATCCCTGCCTATATAATAAAAGTTTTGGATTTAAATAATAATAAAATAATAATTTAATTTTTTATAAAGGAAGTTAAACGCCTTATAAAAAAGTTTAAGGAGAATATGCCTATAAAGGGGTATATTAATGGGCCATAAAAAGGGGAGAACCTTTTAAATGGAGAGATTTAAACCGGAGAACCAAATATAAAGGTTACCCTTTATTAATTAAAAGGGTAAGGGCGTAGGAAATATTACGATTATTTATAGAATCTTAATTATAAAAAGGAAATTACCAGAAAAAGGTTAAATGTTTTTCCCGGAAAGTATTATAAGGATAATAATTAAGAATTGCGAAATAATAAAAGGAGAATATAAGATTTTATTATTAATAAAATCCTAGGCATTGGCGAAGCCCAAAAGGCATTTCCCCTTAATAATACCAATATTATTAATATTTTTATTATATATAAGCGTATGGCGGATAAAATAAAACCCGTGGATATTTAAATAAGGTATAAAATAACTTCCGTAAACCCGGACTGGTATAAAAAAAAGTAAAAAAGAAATAAATTATTAAAAAGAAATTATAATATTATTAAATGAAGCGAATATATTTACCCACGATTATATAAGGCAAGGTATAGCGGTACCAGGTTTATATTAAAAAGAAGGAATAAAATTTTAAAATTTCTCGGGAAATTATAAGGGGAAAAATAAAGGATATTTATAAATATATTTATAAATAAAAAATAAGCGTTGGTATGGTTTTAGGAATATTTAGGTAAAGTTAATTTTAATATAACCCTTTTTTAAAAAATTAATACGGTATTTTATATTATAGCGGGGAGTAGGTCTAATATCCTCGCTGTATGGTCGGTGTTTAAAACCAAGCTATTTGGTTTGGTTAAACCTTTAGTTGCCTATTTAGGAATGGCAATACTCCAAAAAACATAAAATAATCTTATATAGGATTATTTTTAAATAATAATATAATATTTGGGGGAAAATATAATATATTAAATAATAATTATATTTTTATAATTAAATTTCTGCCGCCATGGTTTATTGCCCTTTTAAAAGTCCCATAAATCCCGGGGGTCCTTTTGGCTTTTTATATAATCCTATCCAGGATTATTTTAAAGCTTTAAATTAATTATTTAAATAATTACACCGGGCGCCGGTTTTTAATATAAATATAACGGGGAATACCTCCGGTACCATTATATTTTACCAACCTATAATAAAAGACCGCGCCCCGTGGTCCGAAAAACTTTAAGAAAAGTTTCCTGGCTTTTACCAATATTACCGATTTATCCGCTTTCTCGCCCTTTATATATTATTAATTACTCTTTTATAATAATTACGGGTTCCTTTTTTTTTTTTATAATTAAATAAGCCTATATAATTTTATTTTTATAGATTTTATTACGCCTTAATTTTTATTTTCCCCGGAGGGTTTATTTTAATTAATAATATTTAAGCTTTATTTCGAATAATTTATAAAATAAAAAATAAAACATTTATCCCCTTTTTCCATATAATTAAAAACCAATCCAGTTTAAAAAGCCCTTTTAATCCTTTTAAATTGGCGGCGCTGGCCATATTTAATATTATAGGCCGTATTTCTCGCTTTCGCCGCCTCCCTTTTTTAAATTTCCTTTCTTTTTTTCTTCTCCGTAGCCTTTCGCTTAATATTCTTTTTAATAATAACCCATCCCGGGAAATTCTCGGTATGGGTAGGCTATATATTAGGTCCGGGACAGGGTAAATGGCGTTAAATAAAATAAAACCTAGGGTTTTCCGGCCGGTAGGCCCTTTTTTTTACTAATAAACGGTATAAGGGCTTTTCAATAATCTTCTCCTTAAATATTTCGAAATTATTATTTACCTTAATATTAAAAAGCGGCCTGTATTATCCTTTATATACCCACCAGCGTTAATTAATATATAAAAGGAGTTAAAATTATGGTAATCGTTTAGGGATAAAAATTATACGTAGGGAAAATAAGGTTATTTTTAAGAGTAGGAATAAGGGCAGCGATTATTAATTAGCGGGGGATACGCGCGTAATAAAGTGTATAAAAAGTAAAAAAAAAAGGGAAGGGGTGCGTAATAATAATTTAAATAATTTTAATAAATTAGGCTTTTATCCCGGTAATATATATTTTTTTTTAAGAAATTTATAAGGGTAATTATTACCCCTTTTTTTTTCCAAGGCCACCTGGCCCTTTCGCCTTCGGTGTACAGGATTAATTATATAGGTAAAGTCCGAATTTATATTATTTCCCAATTTTAATTTTATTATATTTTCCTGGTTTTCCGTATAAAAATTAAACGGGTTTACCCCTTTATAAATTATGGAATTTACCCTAATATTAGGGAGCTTAGGGTATATTAAAAAAGGCCTAAGGCTTATACAAACGTTAAATATATAGGAACGTATCCTAATAATATTTATATTTATATTTAAACTTTTCCACTTTTTATTATTAATTAAATAATCCTGGGGATTATTACCTTTTATTATTATACGTAAAAAAGCCTCGTGCCAAGTAATAACGCCAACTTTCCCTTATAACCACCCTATTTTAAAAAGGTTCCTTAATAGGTTAAGGCTTATTATAAACCTTAAATAATTTATATAAAACACCTTTACCTAATTTATAAAATGCCTTATATAATTATTAGGCGGTGGCCCGAAGGAATATAATATATGGTTCCTTTTTCCTTTTCCCCTTATGCCTAATTCTAGCTTTCGGAGGCGGTACCATAGCCTTTTTCCACTGTTCTTTAATCTTTAATATATAAGGGCCTTTTTATTAATATAAACCTCCCTTTTTATTCGCGTATAAATCCATATTACTTTTTACTTATAAATTATAATCCTAAGCGTTTTTAATATTATAAAATACTAAGATTAATAAAAGGGGCTAATTTATACGAAAATAATTATTATAAGGAGGACCTTAAACCGGAGGCCGTATTTTTTTAAATATACCCCTATTGGCTTCGTTTTATAATATTACCGAAAACCTTATATAAGCCTCTTATATATACCTTTTAAAATTCTTTCCTGCGTTTTTTGGTGCAAATATAATAAATATTATACCTTTATAATAATCTTAAATAAAAATCATTCGCGGGTTTTTTTACCCTTATATTATAAGATTAACCCCTGCCTTTATTATACCAAATAAATTATAATTTTCAAAAACGGGTATTATAAGAAAATTATAAAGACTGCCTAATTTTTAATAATTGGTATATTTTTAGGCCCCCTTAAAGGTTTAAAATCCGTAATCGTAAACCCAATATGATTTACCCCATTATATATTTCGAGGTAATCCTTATAAGTAATTAATTATTAATGGGAAAAAGATTAATCGTCTTTTAATAATTTAATAATATTATACATATATGCCTAAATATTTATAAAAAACGCTTTAATAATAATAGGCTTTCGAAGCCATTAGCGCAAGCGATTATTCCTATAATATTTAATAAGGTTAAATATATTCCTAATAATTACGCTTATATTCCTTTAGGCAATTTCTTTAAATTTTGGGTTATCCATATATAAAATATATAAGGGGATTAACCCTTTTTAACGGGCCTGGTTTTTATATAGGCGTTAAGGTTTAATAAGGGCTTTTATATAAAGAATTACCTTTCGGAATAATTTAAATAAAAACTGCGATTAATATTTAGGCATTTAAACGCTGGTTTTATTTTTTAACCTTAACCCTTCGAAGGTATAATCCCTTATTATTAAAATAATATTACTTAAGGCTTTTTTACTTTATTAGGTAATAATAAAAAATAAAAGATATATTTAAATTAAAGTTTTTAGGTTAAAAGGGTTAAAAAGGTACCAAATACCGGGGGTTAAATTAAAGGTAATATAAACTTTTAAAGGGTAAGGGAATTTCAAAATAAGGAATTAAATTAAAATAAAAAATAAGCTAAGCAGGATTATATTATAAAGATTTAAGGTTAAAAGATAGTATGGTTGGAAAAAATCGAGGAAATATGGGGGGGGGAAAAAAGGGGGTATTTATACCCATAAGGCTTAAATATATTAGCGGATTTTAAATAAACGGTGGTATTTTTTTTAGGTAAATAGGTATTTCCTTAAGCGTTCCTATTATTATCCTTTTACCCTATTATTCTTATAATTTTTATAATTTTTATAATTATTAATGGGCCTTTTATTTTTAATCGGATAATTATATAAATATTTTGGCCTAATTTCTCTCCCTTTCTTTCCTCCTATACCTTTAATAATCCTTCCTTTTATATACTTTTTATCGGTGCCTTTTTTCTCCCTATAATGCTTTTTTTTTTATATATTCCTTACTTTTTTCCCTTCCTTTAAGCCCTTTTTCCTTTAAATACTCGCTCCCTTTATTACCCCCTTTCTTTAATTTACTCCTTAATTCTTTTAAAATATATTTTATTTAAACCAAAATAATAATAAAAAGGTTTATAAGGGGTTCCCTAATCTTTTGGCTTTTATTCGGCGTTTATTAATAATTAATAGGCCTTTTGGTTTTTTTAAACTTATTATACCTATAAGCCAGCCTTTTCCTTTTCCTATACCTAATTATATAACCTTTATTTTTCCTCGCCCTTATATTTCTTTTCCTTTTATAAAAGGGCCCGGGATTTATATTATAAAAAACCGCACTCGGATTATTAAGCATTTTACTTATAATTAAACGGCCCTTTTAATTAATACCACTTTTATTATTATCCGAAACCCTTTTCCAGGTATATTCTTTCCAAATTATTAATTTTATATAAAATTATTTAATTTTAATTTCCCTGGTAATTATTCCTGCTTTTTCTCCTTTACCGGTTAGGCCGTAAGGCCATATTAATCGGGTATTTTAAAACTTAACCATTAATTTTAACGGCTTTGCTCGGCTCCCTTTATCCCCCCTATTACCTTATACCTTTTATTAATTTAACCTTATATAATAAACCAGCCCGGGCCTTTTCTCCCAGGGTTTATTTAAAAAATCCTTTTTTATTTTTTCCTCCAGTTTAATCCCCCCAAATTAACCACCCCAGCGCACGGTTGCGATCTTTAAAATTAAAATGCCTTTTAGGCATTATACCGTTTAAGCCTTCCAGTTTGGCATTTTTCCGCCGAAACTATTTTCGAGCCTTATTAAAAGGACCCGGTTTAAGCCGGTTTTTAATTTCGTTTATAAGGTTTATTCCATCTTTATACCCTTTTTATTTTTACCTTTTAAGATTAAACAGGATTAATTATTATTACTTTTTTAAAATATCCTTTATTATTTTTAATTTGGCCTATTTAAGGACCCTTCTTTAAATTATATTTATATGGCCATATATATTAATCTAAATATATTTAAAACCTTTCCTAAAATTATTAGCCTGGCCCTTATATTATATAAAAGGGTTAATTAGCCTATGATTATTCCTATTTTATATAAAAACTTCCTAGGGCAATTTATAAATAATCTATATTCCTTCCTTTATTTTTATTATTAATAAATACTGGCCGTATAATTTAAAAATATAATAAATAAAAACCCTTATAAATATTATACTTTTAAATGGGCGAATTATTTTTAAAATTAAAAGCCTAATATTTTTATTTATTATATATTTCCTTTTTTCGAATATATTTTTATTTTTAGGTATACCGGGGATAGGTATGGTAATTACCTTTGGTTTAGCGAGGTTTATATAACCGAAAATAAAGGCCTTAAAAAGTATATATTAATTTCGAACTTTAATCCTTTTTATAATAATTATACCCCTTATAAAAAATTCCGTATTAAAAAATTATTTAATAATATAATATAGGAGTAAAATATTAAATCTTAAAAGGATTATTTTGAAATTATTTTCGGCGGCCTTAATTTTTTAAAAATTATAAACGTTTTAAATTTAGGGGCTAAAAATATTCCCGGCTTAACCAGGCCTTTTATATAACCGGTATAAGGGTTTAATTCTTTTGGCGTTTATAATCGAGGGGGTGGCCAAGATAAAACTTTTAAAGAAAATAACAATGGTGGCGCGGCGGCCTTTTAGGCTCCTACTCGTTACGAGGGTTTACGCTCTCGCAAGGAATAGGGGATAAAATTTTTCAAAATTAAACCATAATTTTTTCGTCCCGCGATTAATCCTTTCGCTATTATTAAAATAAAAACTATGCTATACAGGATTATCCAATGGCGTCCTTTAATATAAGAAATTAAATTTTTCCTACAAAGGAATTTTTACTTTTATATATAGCCTTTTAAATAGGGATCCCGCCCTTTTTTCTCCGTAAATTAAACGAACGAATTAAAATTTAAACGGGTAATCTCCTATTAAAATTAAAAAGTTATTTTTAATTACCACCTGTAAATAGTTTAAAATAAGGTTATTCGGTATAATATAAGAACGGGAAAAAAAAAAAAATATTCCTTTTTAAATTTTTAAATAAGGGGATATAATTCTTTTTTTATATACGTATATATACCTCGGGTTATTAATAAAGTTTTAAATATATAATTTTTACTGGGTTCTTTTATAATATTTGGTTTTAAACTGGTTAAGGCTTATTATTATATAAAAAAGGGAATATAAAAAAAGGGGAATTTTTTTTATATGGTAATTTCTTTAAAGGTCTCGTAAGATTATACAGCTTTATTCCTTTATAAAAGGAATATTACCGAATTTTTCCGTGATTATTATTAGGATTTAAAATCGTATTTTTTTCATTATTTTTAAAAAAGGTACTTTTCCCAATTCCCGCTTTTCGTTTTTTAATTCTTTTATATTATATGGTTTTTTTGGCCGTAATATTATAATAATACGTTTAATTAAATCATTATTTTCCTTTTAATCGTTATTATAAAATATTACCGTTCGGTATTAATCCTTACCTAAACTTTTTAATATATTATCCTTAATATGGCCTTTTAAGCTATCCTCCTTATTAATTAATCCTATATAATTTTTTCCTAACTTATTATTTTATTTTAAATAAGGTTCCCATTTTTTCTAAATATTATTATTAATTCCTGCCGGTTTATTTTACTATCCGTTTTTTTGGATAAATTTTTTAACCTTATTATTCCCGATTATACGCTTAAAAGAAGGGCTCCCTTTATAGGATTCCCTAAATTATACCGTTTTTCCTTTATTCGAAAGCTTATAAATAATATAGGGTTTTATTTATTAAGGGTTTTATTTATCCTTTATACTTTTAACCTTTATAACTGCTATTTATTATAATATTAAATCCCCTTCTTTTAATAAAATCTTCCTTATTTTTTTAATATTTTTTTTATTTATATACTTAACCTTAATTTCCCTATTCCATCGTAAAATTCAGGCTGCCTTTATTAAATCCGTTTCTTTTTATTTTATTACCCGGCTTTTTTTCGCCAAAAAATCCGCGTACGGTATATTACCTTTTTAATTAATTATTCTTTAAATAAAAAGCGTTATTTTAATAAGGGTAATTATATTTTAACCATATAATAATACGTATAAAAAGAATCTTATAATTTAATTTATTATAATTTTTTATACTATTAATACCCCTAGGTATATATTAATCTAATTACCGTTTAATTTTAATAATATATCCCTAATATTTAAATGGTGGTATTTTATTCCCCCTTATAATTATAAATTATATACCGATAACGTAATCTTAACCAAGCTTATTTACTTTATAAGCTTATATTAAAACCCTCGGTTTTTTAATCCTTTATTAATTATTAATTTCCTATATATCCTATACCTATAAATTATATTCTACCAAATAAAATTGGCCATTTACCTTATTATGGTTTTTTATAATAATTACCCTTTAATTTATCCTATTAAATTATATTTGGCCTATATAATATAAATATACCCTTTTTTTAATAATATCCAAAAAATATTAAGCGAAACCTTAAAAAAGGGGGTTAAAATAAGGTTAAAAATTTTTAACGATATTTTGAACCTTTAAGGGTTTCGCTTTTAATAGGTTAGGCAAATTTTTAATATTTCCTGCACTTATTTCTATTATCCTTTTTAATAATAATATTAAATAATAAAATTAAATATAATATTTTATCCTTTATATTTTTTATAAATATAATTATTTTAAATAATATATTTCCGGATTTAATTATTATTAACCATTAATTATAATTATAATTTACCCTTTAAGGTTTTACGTTAAAATTTTTAATCCTTTATTAAATAATTTAAAACCATCCTTCTTTAATAAAGGAATAATTTATAAAAAATATTGCTCGGTTTTTTTAAAATAATAAGGAAATACATTATTTTTCGGGATTTATCGCTTTATACTTTTTTTCCTAAAATCTTAATATCCCTTTAATCCTATATAGCCCTAAATACGTATAATTATATATTAATAAAATTTCGATATTTTTTTCCAATTTATTATTTTTCTTATTTAAAGGTTTTAAGGGTTTTTATAATAATACGTTTACTATAATATTTTTATTTTTTAATATATACTTTATATTAAAATTAAATTACCGTATTTATATAATTTATTTAATAATAAATACTTCGGGTAAATTAATAATATTATTATTAAATTAATATATTATATTAACCCCATTTATCCTAAGGGTAAAATACCCGCCGTATAGGTAATTCCGTAATCGCTTTAAAACTATAAGCAGCCCCTTATATTTTAATTTAACCAAATAATATATTTTTTCGGCTTCTTTTTAATAATTAAACTTATACCTCGCCATTAAAACCTTCCCTTTCCTTTTTTAACCGATTTATAATCCCCATCCGGTTCCTCATATATTTACTTTAATAATAATACGCCCTGCCTTTAAGGAATAATTAATTTTAATTAAAATTGGGGGTAATATTAAGGCTTATTTAAAAATCTCCGTTATTTTTATATGCTTTTTTTTTAAATAAACTGCGCCCTTATACGAGTAAATTTATATAAGGGTTTAATAATAGAAATAAAATCCTTAATAAATATTCGGTAAAAAACCATTATATTAATAAATCTTTTAATATTCGATGTATTTTTAAAAGCCGTCCATTTTTTAATTTTAATATCCTTGGCCTATTTAGAATTATAATTATTTATTCCGCATATAAAATTTATTATTACGGTTAATTTTTAATACTATTTAAATTTAATTATAAAAATTATAATTCCGGCCAATTTATTCCGTAATAATACTTAATTTAAATTCCTAATATATTCAGCCATATATTATTATACCCCTGGGTAAACTTCTTACCTATTATATATAATAATAAAACCTTTAACCGTAATATTATTAATAAGTGTTCTGTATATTATTAAAATAAAACCTAGGAGAATAATAAAAATAATCCTATAAAATTAAGCAATATTATTCGTTCTTTTTTACGGAAGCGTGGTTATTTTAAATAGGCCGGCAAATATTATAAAGGTAATAAAATTTTGGGATTTTAAATTAAGCACCATTTAATTATATCCGGAGTAAAAATCTAGGAATAAAATAAACTGGTAATAGATTATATTCTTTATAAATTTATCGGTAATGAAAGGTATAAAAGTATTATAAATTATAACCGAATTAAGCCTTTTTATTAAATTAATTAAGCGGTATTTCCTATTTTTTTTCTTAATTAGAAACCAGGGGTTACGGTACACCGCTTAATTTGGCTTAATTACCCCCTTTTTGTTTTTACTTTGTAAATATTTCGATTACCACCATTATTAATACCTTAAAAATAGGAATATTTTTAATTTACCACCTTATATAAAGTACCGTATCGATTTTTTAAAAAGGGATTATATTAAGGTTAATTTTACCTAAATATTCCCAGAACTATATTTATATTTACTTTTTATTTATAAATATATTTATAAATATTCTTTATTTTTTCCCTTATAATTCCCCGAGGGATTTTAAAATTTTATTCCTTTTTTTTAATATAAACCTAGTACCGCTATACCCTGTTTTATATAATTATAAATAAATATATTTATTTTATTTAATATTATTACGATTTTCTTTTAATGGTTTATTCTTTTCCCACTTTTTTTTATACCAGTCCTGGTTTACGGGGGCCGTTTTATACCTTATTTAAATATCCACGGGCTTTATTTTATCCGCTATATATTTATATATAATAAAAATATTAATAATATTAATATTATTAAGGGGAAATACCTCCTGGGCTTTATTAACGCTTAGGATCTTATTAATAATAAAATCTCGTATTCTTCTTTTATTATTTCGCAGCTTTTTATTATTACCCTTATAATACTTTCCTATAAAAACGTCTAATCTTTTCCTAATAGCCTTTTTCCTATAATTAGGGTTCCGTGGATAATTATAAGGCTTTTTACGCCCCTGCCCTTTTGGCTAATAAAAGGTAACCTTTATATTTGGTTCTCCGGTCCAAATCTCCTTATTTAAAAGGTTTTCCCCTTTTTACGGCCCATTAATATATCCCTCCATAGGTATATTTTCCTTAAACCTTTTTATAAGGCGCTTAATTTTCTTTATAAAAAATTAGATTATTATTTTTTTATTATTCGAATTTAAAATTTCCATTATATAGGTAGGGATTTCGATTTTATTAGTACGGGGTTTCCCTAATCCTATACTGGTTTTTTCTTTTTTATTGGTTAAATTATAAGGGTTTCTTATATTTTCCTAAAAACCTTTATTCCCTAGGGATAAATATTACGGAGTATTTTTCCACGTTTCTTTTTTAGGGTTAAATTTATAATAATAATAATATAATTATTTCCTTTTATTTTAAGCTCCGCGATTAATATATTGCGCTTCTTATTATAGCGCTATTTCCACCCCGTTACCATAATAAAAGGCATTCTTAATATTATTTCTGGCGCCCCTTTTTAATTTTCTTTTAATATAAAAAAGTTTTATATAATACGTTTAAATTTTAATAAAACGTATACGCATTGCCGTATAACCAAGGCTAAATTGGTCTTTTAATTATTATAATCGGAAAATATAATTCGCGCCTAATAAGCCTTAAAGCCGTATTTTTAAACATAGGTTTATTTTAAAATATTAGCTTTTACGCTTATATTTATAATAACCCTGGCCAGCCTATTTTTTGGCCCTTTTATATATATTAATAAGTACGGGCTCGGGTAAAGGAAAAAGGGGATTATTAAAGGGATTAATACTAATAGGTTAAAAATATTAATTAAATAAAAAACTACCTTTCCTTTTTTTAATATTACCGCTTTTAGGCCTCCTGGTAGGCTTATAAATAAAACCCTAAAGTTTATACATTTATATTATTAATATAATTAAATATATATAAAGTTTATAAACTTTAATTCTTTTAGTGGTATATTATTAATAAAACGTATTTTTATTTTAATTATCTGGTAAATATTAGGCCTGTTTAAAATTACCTATTGTAGCGGGGAGTAGGTCTAATAACCTCGCTGCATGGTCGGTGTTTAAAACCAAGCTGTTTAATTTGGTTAAACCTTTAATTACCTATTTAAAAGCGGTAATACTCCAGAAAATATGGAATAATCCTGTACAGAACTGTTTTTAAATAATAATATAATATTTGGGGGAAAATATAATATATTAAATAATAATTATATTTTTATAATTAAATTTCTGCCGCCATGGTTTATTACCCTTTCAGAAGTTTTATAAGTCCCGGGGGTCCTCCTGGCTTTTTATATAATCCTATACAGGATTATTTTAGGGCTTTAAATTAATTATTTAAATAATTGCGCCGGGCGCCGGTCTTTAATATAAATGCAGCGGGGAATATTTCCGGTACCATTATATTTTACTAATTTATAATAAAAAACCGCGCCCCGCGGTTTAAAAAACTTTAGGAAAAATTTCCTGGCTTTTATTAATATTACCGATTTATCCGCTTTTTTACCCTTCGTATATTATTAATTACTTTTTTATAATAATTACGGGTTCCCTTTTTTATTTTATTATAATTAAATAAGGTTATATAATTTTATTTTTATAAATTTTATTACGCCCCAACCTTTATTTTCCCCGAAGGGTTTATTTTAATTGGTGGTATTTAAGCTTTACTTTAAACGATTTATAAAATAAGAACCGAAATATTTATCCCCTTTTTTTATATAATTAGGAGTTAATCGAGCTTAAGGAGCCCTTTTAATCCTTTTAAATTGGCGGCGCTGGTTATGCTTAATATTATAGGCCGCATTTTTCGCTCTCGCCGCCTTTTTCCTTTAAATTTGCTTTCTTTGTTTTTTCTCCGCAACCTTCCGCTTAATATTCCTTTTAATGGTAGCCTATCCCGGGAAGTTCTCGGTATAAATAGGCTATATATTAGGTCCGGGACGGGGTAAATAACCCTAAATAAAATAAAACCTGGGGTTTTTCGGCCGGTGAGCCCTTTTTTTTATTAAAAAACGGCGTAAAGGCTTCTTAATAATCTCCTTTTTAAATACTTCGAAATTATTATCCATTTTAATATTAAAAAGCGGCCTATATTATTTTTTATATACCCACCAGCGTTAATTAGTATACAAGGGGAGTTAGGATTATGGTAATTACTTAAGGGTAAAAATTATACGTAGGGAAAATAAGGTTATTTTTAAGGGTAAGGATAAGGGTAACGATTAATAATTAACGGGGGATATACGTATAATAAAATGTGCAAAGGGTAAAAAAAAAAAGGAAGGGGTGCGTAATAATAATTTAAATAATTTTAATAAATTAAGCTTTTATTCCGATAATATATATTTTTCCTTAAAAAATTTATAAAGGCGGTTATTACCCCTTTTTTTTTCCAAGGCCACCTGGCCCCTTCGCCTTCGGTATATAGGATTAATTATATAAATAAAGTCCGAATCCATACTATTTTCCGATTTTAATTTTATTATATTTTTTTGGTTTTCCGTATAAAAATTCAACGGGTTTATTCCCTTATAAGCTGTGGAATTTACCCTAATATTAGGGAGCTTAAGGCGTATTAAAAAAGGCCTAAGGCCTATATAAATATTAAATATATAAAAATATATCCCGGTAATATTTATATTCGTATTTAAATTTTGCCATTTTTTATTATTAATTAAATAGCCCTGGGGATCGTTATCTCCCGTTATTATGCGTAAAAAAACCTTATACCGAGTAATAACGCCAATTTCCCCTTATAACCACCTTATTTTAAGGAGGTTTTTTAATAAATTAGGGCCCATTATAAATTTTAAATAATTTATATAAAATACCTTTATTTAATTTATAAAATGCCTTATATAACCATTGGGTAATGGCCCGAAGGGATATAATATATAATTTCTTTTCCCTTTTCCCCCTATACCTAATTCTAACTCTCGGAGGCGGTATTATAGCCTTTTTTTATTATTTTTTAGCTCCTAAAGTATAAGGGCCTTTTTATTAATATAACCCTCCCTTTTTATTCGCGTATAGATTTATATTATTTTTTACTTATAAATTATAATCCTAAGCATTTTTAATATTATAAGGTGCTGAGATTGGTAAAAGGGGCTGATTTGTATAAAAATAATTATTATAAAAAGGACCTTAAACTAAAGGCCGTACTTTTTAAATATACCCTTATTAGTTTTATTTTAAAGTATTACCGAAAACCTTATACAAGCCTTTTATATATACCTTTTAAAGTCCTTTTTTACGTTTTTTAATACGAATATAATAAGCATTATACCCTTATAATAATCTTAAATAAAAATTATTCGCGGGTTTTTTTACCCTTTTATTATAAGGTTAACCCTTACCTTTATTATATTAAATAAATCGTAATTTTTAAAAAACGGGTATTATAGGGGAATTATAAAGGCTGCCTGGTTTTTAATAATTGGTATATCCTTAGGCCCCTTTAAAGGTTTAAAGTCCGTAATCGTAAACCTAATATTATTTACCCCGCTGTATATTTTAAGGTAATCCTTATAAATAATTAATTATTAATGGGAAAAAGGTTGGTTATATTCCAATAATTTAATAATATTATATATATATGCCTAAATATTCATAAAAAACGCTTTAGTAATAATAGGCCTTCGGAGCCGTTGGTAAAAGCGGTCGTTTTTATGGCGATCGATATGGTTAAATATATCCCTAATAATTACGCTTATATTCCTTTGGGCAATTTCTTTAAGCTTTGGATTATTTATGTATAAAATATATAAAGGGATTGGCCCTTCCCAACGGGCCTGGTTTTTATATAAACGCTAAAATTTAACAAGGGCTTTTATATAAAAAATTACCTTTTGGAATAATTTAAATAAAAACTCCGATTAATATCCAAGTATTTAAGCGCTGGTTTTATTTTTTAACCTTAACCCTTCGAAGGTATAATTTTTTATTATTAAAATAATACTGCTTAAGGCTTTTTCGCTTTATTAAATAATAATAAAAAATAAAAGGTGTGCTTAAATTAAAGTTTTTAAATTAAAAGGATTAAAAAGGTACCAAATATTAGGGGTTGGGTTAAGGGTAATATAAACTTTTAAAGGGTAAGGGAATTTAAAAATAAGGAATTAAATTAAAATGGAAAATAAGCTAAGCAGGATTATATTATAAAGATTTAAGGCTGGGAAATGGTATAATTAGAAAATATTAAGGAAATATGGGGGGGGGAAAAAAGGGGGTATTTATACTTATAAGATTTAAATATGCTGGCGGGTTTTAGGTAAGCGGTGGTATTTTTTTAGGTAAATAGGTATTTCCTTAAGCATTTCTATTATTATCCTTTTGCCTTATTACCCTTATAATTCCTATAATTTTTATAATTATTAATAGGCCTCCTATCTTTAATCGAATAATTATATAAATATTTTGGCCCAACTTTTTTCCCTCTTTTTCCTCCTATACCTTCGATAATTCTTCCTCTTATATACTTTTTATCGGTGCCTTTTTTTTCCCTACAATACTTTTCTTTTTATATATTTCTCGCTTTTTTCCTTTCCTCCGAGCCCTTTTTCCCTTAAATATTCGCTCCCTTTATTACCCCCTTTTTTTAATTTATTCCCTAATCCTTTTAAAATATATCCCATTTAAACCAAAATAACGATAAGGAGGCTTATAAGGGGCTCCCTAATTTTCTGGCTTTTATTCGGCATTTATTAACGATTAATAGGCCTTTTGGTTTTTCCAAACTTATTATACCTATAAGCCAGCCTTTTTCTTTTCCTATACCTTATTACATAACCTTCGCTTTTCCTCGCCTTTATACTTTTTTTTTTTTATAAAAGGGCCCGGGGCTTATATTATAAAAAACCGCACTCGGATTATTAAACGTTTTACTTATAATTAAGCGGCCCTTTTAATTAATACCATTTTTATTATTATTCGAAGCCTTTTTCCAAATATATTTTTCCCAAATTATTAATTTTATATAGGGTTATTTAATTTTAATTTCCCTGGTAATTACTCCTGTTTTTTTTTTTTCGCCGGCTAGATTATAAGGCCGTATCGATCGGGTACTTTAGGACTTAACCATTAATTCCAACGGTTTTACTCGACTTCCTTTATCCCCCTTATTACCTTATACCTTTTATTAATTTAACCTTATATAATAAACCAGCCCGGGCCTTTTTTCCTAAGGTTTATTTAAAAGGTCCTTTTTTACCTTTTTTTTTAATTTAATCCCCCTAAATTAACCACCCCAGCGCACGGTTGCGGTTTTTAAAATTAAAATACCTTTTAGGCACGATACCGTTTAGGCTTTCCAGCTTGGTATTTTTCCGCCAAGGTTATTCTTAAGCCTTATTAAAAGGACCCGGTTTAAGCCGGTTTTTAATTTTATTTATAAGGTTTATTTTATTTTCGCACCTTTTCCATTTTTACCTCCTAAGGCTAAGCAGGATTAATTATCATTACTTTTTTAAAATATCCTTTATTATTTTTAATTTGGCCTGTTTAAGGACCCTCCTTTAAATTATATTTATATGGCCATATATATTAATTTAAATATATTTAAAACCCTTTTTAAAATTATTAGCCTGGCCCTTATATTATATAAAAGGGTTAATCGGCCTATTGTTATTCTTATCTTATATAAAGGTTTTTTAAAGCAAATTCTAAATGGTTTATATTCCTCCTTTTATTTTTATTATTAATAAATATTACCCGTATAATTTAAGGGTATGGTAAATAAAAACCTTTATAAGTATTATACCTCCGGGTAAGCGAATTATTTTTAAAATTAAAAGCCTAATATTTTTATTTATTATATATTCCTTTTTTTTAAATATATTTCCGTTTTTAGGTATACCGGGGATAAATATAATAATTACCTTTAATTCGGCGAGGTTTATATAACCGAAAATAAAGGCTTTAAAAAATATATATTGGTTTCGAACTCCGATCCTTTTTATAACGGTTATACCCCCTATAAAAAGTTCTATATCGAAAAGCTATTTAATAATATAATATAGGAGCAGGATATTAAGCATTAAAAGGATTATTTCGAAATTATTCTTGGCGGCCTTAATTTTTTAAAGATTATAAACGTTTTAAATTTGGGGGTTAAAAATATTCCCGCTTTAACCAGGCTTTTTATATAATCGGTATAAAGGTTTGATTTCTTTGGTATTTATAATTAAGGGGGTGGCCAAGGCAAAGCTTTTAAAGAAAATAACGGTGGTGGCGCGGCGGCCGTTTAGGCTCCTACTCATCGCAAGGGTTTACGCTCTCGTAAGGAATAAGGGATAAATTTTTTTTTTAAAATTAAACCATGATTTTTTTATCCCGCGATTAATTGTTTTACTATTGCCAAAATAAAAATTATGCTATACAGGATTATTTAATGGCGTCCTTTAATATAAGAAATTAAGTTTTTCCCATAAAGGAATTTTTACTTTTGCGTATAACCCTTTAAAATAGGGATCCCGCCCTTTTTTTTCCGTAAATTAAATAAATAAATTAAAATTTAAACGGGTAACCTTTTTTTAAAATTAAAAAGCTGTTTTTAATTATTACCTGTAAATAATTTAGGATAAGGTTATTAGGTATAATATAAGAACGGGAAAAAGGAAGTATAAAAATATTCCTTTCCAGATTTTTAAATAAGGGGATATGGTTTTTTTTTTATATACGTATATATACCTTAAACTATTAATAAAGCTTTAAGTATATGGTTTTTACTGGGTCCTTTTATAATATTTGGTTTTAAACTGGTTAGGGCTTATTATTATATAAGGGAGGGGATATAAAAAAAGGGGAATTTCTTTTTATATAATAATTCCTTTAAAGGTTTCGTAATATTATATAGCTTTATTCCTCCATAAAGGGAATATTACCGAATTTTTCCATAATTATTATTAGGATTTAAAATTATATTTTTTTCGTTATTTTTAAAAGAGGTATTTTCCTCGATTTCCGTTTTTTATTTTTTTATTTTTTTATATTATATGGTTTTCTTGGCCGTAATACCATAATAATACGTTCGGTTAAATCGTTTTTTTCCTCCTAATCGTTATTATAAAATATTACCATTCGGCGTTAATCCTTATTTAAACTTTTTAATATATTATCCCCAATATAATTTTCCGAGCCATTTTCCTTATCGCTTAATTTTATATAATCCTTTCTTAATTTATTATTCCATTTTAAATAAGGTTCCCATTTTTTCCAAATATTATTATTAATTCCTACCGGTTTACTCCATTATCCGTTTTTTTAAATAAATTTTTTAACCTTATTATTCCCGATTATACGTTTAAAAAAAGGGCTCCCTTTATAGGGCTCCCTAAATTACACCGTTTTTCCTTTATTCGAAAGCTTATAAATAATATAAGGTTTTATTTATCGAGGGTTTTACTTATTTTTTATACTCTTAACCCCTATAACTGGTATTTATTATAATATTAAATCCCCTTTTTCTAATGGGATTTTCCTTATTTTCCCGTTATTTTTTTTATCCACGTATTTGGCCCTTGCTTTTTTATTCCGTCGTAGAATTCGGGCTACCTCCGCCAAGTCCGTTTTTTTCCGTTTTATTGCCCGGCTCCTTTTTATTAAAAAATCCGCGTACGGTATATTACCTTTTTAATTAATTATTTTTTAAATAAGGAGCGCCATTTTAATAAGGGTAACCATTTTTTAACCGTATAATAATACGTATAGGGAGAATCCTATAATTTGGTTTATTATAATTCTTTATATTATTAATACCCCTGGGTACGCGTTAATTTAATTACCGCCTAATTTTAATAATATATCCCTGGTATTTAAATAATGGTATTTTATTCCCCCTTATAATCGTAAATTATACATTAATATTATAATTTTGGGCAGGCTTATTTGCTTTATAAGCTTATTTAAAAACCCTCGGTTTTTCGGTCCTTTATTAATTACCAATTTCCCATATATCCCATATTTATAAATTATATCCTACCAAATAAAATTGGCCATTTACCCCACGGTGGTTTTTTATAATAATCGCCCTTTAATTTATCCTATTAAATTATATTTAGCCTTTATAATATAAATATACCCTTTCCTTAATAATATTCAAAAAATATTAAGCGAAATTTTAAAAAAGGGGATTAAAATAAAATTAAAAACTTTTAACGGTATTTTAGGCTTTTAAAGATTTTACTTTTAATAAATTGGGCAGGTTTTTAATACCTCCTATACCTGCTTTCATTATCCTTTTTAATAATAATATTAAATAATAATATTAAATAATAAAATTAAATATGGCGTTTCGTTTTTTATACCCTTCGTAAATATAATTATTTTAAATAATATATTTCCGGGTTTAATGATTATAACCATTAATTATAATTATAATTTACCCCTTAGAATTTTACGCTAAAGCTTTTGGTTTTTTATTAAATAATTTAAAGCCTTTTTTTTTTAATAAAGGAATAATTTATAAAAAATATCGCTCGGTTTTTTTAAAATAATAAAAAAATTCATTATTTTTCGGGATTTATTACTTTATACTTTTTCTCCTAAAATTTTAATATTCTTTTAATTTTATACAAGCTTAAATATATATAATTATATATTAATAAAATTTTCGATATTTTCCTTTAATTTATTATTTTCCTCGTTTAAGGGTTCTGGGGGTTTTTATAATAATACGTTTATTATAATATTTTTATTTTTTAATATATATTTTATATTAAAATTAAATTACCGTATTTATGCGATTTATTTAATAATAAATACTCCGGGTAAATTAATAATATTATTATTAAATTAATATATTATATTAACCGTATTTATTTTAAGGGTAAAATGCGCGCCGTATAGGTAATTCCGTAATCGCTTTAAAATTATAAATAACCCCTTATATTTTAATTTGGCCGAATAATATATTCCTTCGGCTTTTTGTTAATAATTAAACTTATACCTTATTATTAAAACCTTTCCTTCCCTTTTTTAGCCGATCCATACTTCCCATCCGGTTCCTAATATATTTATTTTAATAATAATACGCCTTACCTTCGGGGAATAATTAATTTTAATTAAAACTAGGGGTAATATTAAGGCTTATTTAAAAATCTCCGTTATTTTCGTATATTTTTCCTTTTAAATAAACTGCGCCCCTATACGGGTAAATTTATATAGGGGTTTAATAATATAAATAAAATCCTTAATAAATATTCGGTAAAAAACCATTATATTAATAAATCTTTTAATATCCGAAATATTTTTAAAAACCGTTTATTTTTTAATTTTAATAACCTTGGCCTATTTAAAATTACGGCTATTCGTTTCGTATATAAAACCTATTATTACGGTTAATTTTTAATACCATTTGGATTTAACCATAAAGATTATAATCCCGGCCAGTATATTCCGCAATAATATTTAATCCAAATTCCTAATATATTCGGCCATATATTGCCGTACCCCTGGGTAAACTTCTTACCTATTGTATATAATAATAAAACCTTTAACCGTAATATTATTAATAAGTATTTTATATATTATTAGAATAAAACTTAAAAGAATAATAAAAATAATCCTATAAAATTAAGCAATATTATTTATTCCTTTTTATAAAAGCGTGGTTATTTTAAATAGGCCGGCGAATATTATAAAGGTAATAAAATCTCGGGATTTTAAATCGAGCACCATTTAATTATATCCGGAGTAAAAATCCAGGAGTAAAATAAGCTGGTAATAAATTATATTCTTTGTAAATTTATTGGTAATTAAAGGTATAAAAATATTATAAATTATAACCGAATTAAGCCTTTCCGTTAAATTAATTAAACGGTATTTCCTATTTTTTTTTTAATTAAAAATTAGGGGTTACGGTATACCGTTTAATTTGGCTTAATCACCCCCTTTTTTTTTCGCTCCTTAAATATTTCGATTACCACCATTATTAATACTTTAAGGATAGGAATACTTTTAACCTATTATCCTATATAAAATACCGTATTAATCTTTTGGGGAGGGGCTATATTAAGGTTAATTTTACTTGAATATTTCCAGGACCATATTAATACTTATTTTTTATTTATAAATATATTTATAAATATCCCTTATTTTTCCCCTTATAATTCCCCGAAAAATTTTAAAATTTTATTCCTCCTTTTTAATATAAGCCTAGTGCCGCTATACCCTGCCTTATATAATTATAAGTAAACGTATTCGTTTTATTTAATATTATTACGATTTTTTTCCAATGGCTTATTTTTTCCCCACTTTTTTTTATATTAATCCGGGTTTACGGGGGCCGCTTTATACCTAACTCGAGTATTTATAGGCTTTATTTTATCCGCCATATATTTATATATAATAAAAATATTAATAATATTGGTATTATTAAGGGGAAATACCTC
>JAKWBI020000553.1:0-31299 GCA_022664585.2 Zalerion maritima
TTAATTTAAATATAGGCGCGGAAATTAATATTATTAATTTATTATTTATAATAAAATATAAATTTAAAAAAGTATTATTAGTTCCGTTATAATTAAGTATGCTTAATAAAACGGAGGCGATACCCCAAGGTATATTCGAGGTTTTATTTTATATAATAAATAATCGGGGAAATTCCCGTATTTTTATTATTTTATATATTACGGTGGAAAATAAAAATAATAGCTCCCTTATATTATTAATAATAATAATAATAATACGGGAAAAAATCGCCCTCGATCCGCCAATAAAACGCTGATTTTTTACCATCGACCTTATATATATTTTTATTTTATCCGCTCGTAAATTTATAAAAGTTTATAAAAATAAGGCCTATGTATTTTCCCTTATATAAACGCCACCTAAGCTATTTTTTAAAAAAGAAAAGGAAAATAATAATACGGTGCACCTTTAAAAAATTCTAAATAAATTCCAGGCGCTTTAAAATATATTTAAAAACCCCGTAAATGGTGCCCTTTTATTATATAATAATACGGATTATATTATTCCTTTTTTTCCTAAATTTACACCTTTTTATAAGCCTATTTACCTATTTTCCCAAAAGGAATTGGCAGCCCTATAAGCCTATTTAAATAAATGCCTAAATAAAGGACTTATATATTTATTATTATTCCCATTAAAAGCCCCGATTTTATGTATTTTAAAATTAAACGGAAATTTAAGGCTTTATATAAACTATAGGGGTTTTAATAAAATAACGGTAAAGAATCGTTACCCCCTTCCTTTAATAACGGAAATTTTAAACCGAATTAATAAAGTATAATTTTTTATTAAAATTAATATTAAAAATATATATTATCGAATTTATATTAAAAAGGGAGAGAAATGGAAAATAATATTCCGTTTTGAATACGGCCATTATAAATACCTGGTTATACCATTTGGCCTTATTAATACCCCTACCACCTTTTAAAATTATATTTATAATATTTTAAAAGGATTAATCGATAATTTTTATATTATTTATTTAAATAATATTTTAACTTTCTCCTCCGATCGCAATATATATATAAAGCACGTTTAAATTATTTTAAAACGGTTACGTATTATATAATTATACGCGAAACCGTTAAAATACTCCTTTTATATAAAAGAAATTAAGCTTTTAAGCTTTATTTTATTACCTTAAAGGATTTTAATAAATTTTAAACGTACCCTTATTATTATTAAATAACCACTCCCGTAAACCTATTATAATATATAAGTATTTTTAGGGTTTTATAATTTTTATTAAAGGTTTATTTATAAGTATTTTAATAATATAATTTCCCTTATTAATTTATTAAAAGGTAATATAAATAGGAAAAAGCCAGGGTTTATTAAATTAAACATTTTAAAAAAAAGGCGTTTTACCAGCTTATCGATATATTTTAAAATGCTCCCCTGCTTTATTATTTTAACCCCCAATTATTTATACGGGTTAAAACCGATACCTTAAATTAGGCCTAAACAGCCATTTTATTATAACCGGACGGAAAAGGTATATACCACCTTATCGCTTTTTAGTCTGTTAAGTTTAAGGGAGCTAAGCTAAATTATAATACTTTTAATAAAAAACTACTTATTATTATTTTATTATTTAAATATTGGCATTATTATCTCGAAGGGTTAACGTTCCCAATTAAAATCCTTTCGGATTATTTTAACCTTTAAACCTTTATAAATTAATAAAAATTAAATGATCGTTAAATATATTGGTATATATATTTAGCCCCCTTTAATTTTAAGATTAAATATTAGGCAGGTAAGGGAAACCTTACCGATACCCCGTTAAAAAGGCCTAATTATATTTTAAAAACTCCGGTAAAAGGTAATCTTCTTTTATTATTATAAAGGATAATGGCTAAAGTATATAAGTTTAGGGCCATATAACCCTAAAAATTAAATGAATTATTATTTAAGTACCCCTAAGCGGACCTTATAAAAGAACCTTAAAAAATGGCCCTACCCCGGGTAATAATTAAAACTATTATAATAAAAAAGAAATTATACTCGTTTATAAATAAAAGCCTATATAATTATATTAAATAATTATAAAGTATTAACCTAATATATATTAAAAAAATCGCCATTTTAATATTAAATAAACCTTAGGTTTTTAAAAACCCAGGCTGGAAAAGTTTAAATAGCCTTTTATTATTTAAAAAATGTATAATTATTCCGATAAAACTTATAATTCGAAGGGAGTTTATATAATTTTATTATAATAATTCTTTGGCAGGATATTTCGGTAAATTTAAAATAAATAAATTATTAGGTTAATAATACTTTTGGTTAAGAATAAATAAAAAGGTGGCCAAATATATTAATAAATATGGTATTTTTTAAAAAATAAATATATTAAAATATTATTTTTATAATATTATGGTTTTTTTATTAATACCCCGGCGTTTTATAAGCGAACTTTTTATAAATTTTATTATTAATTTACTATTAATTATAAATAATTTTAAGAAGGTGGATATAATCCTTATAATAATATATAAATATATTAAGCTCGGAATTTTTTTACCCGTGCATAATAATATTATAACTTTTAAATTAATATAATTATTTTATAAAAAGGTTAAATTATAATACGGGGCCCTTAACGGTATCGTTAATAATAAAGGACCCCTATTTATAAATAAATTTTAATTTAAATTATATTTTTATTTTAAAATTAAACGCCGCTTATCGACGGCGTTTTACCCTTAAACCGATGGCTAAACAAAAAGGGTAAACCAGGTATTAAAATATTTCCTATATTATTATATTACCTAAAACTAATTAAATTAGGCGTCCCTATTATTATAAGCAAAATTTATATATAATAATACAAGGTATTTTAATATACTCACCTTACCTTTTTAAATATTAATAGGGTATAACCCAAAGTTTAAATATAAGGCCAAGGATAATTTTATTTTAAAAAGGGTACCCGTTATAAAAGCCAGGCTGGAAAACCTATATATAATAAGGGAAACGCTTAAAAAGCACCTTAAAAACGCCCAGTAATATTCAAAAAAACGCTTATAATAAATATTATTAATTAAAGTAATATAAGCGTGGCGATTTGGTTAAACTTTTAACCAAAAACATCCGTTTTAAATTCCCATCGCGTAAACTGGCCCCAAGGTTTATCGGACCATTTAAAATTCTTAATATTATAGGATCGTAGGCCTATTATTTGGCCCTCCTTAGCGAATATTTAAGATTATATAACGTTTTTTATATAAGCCTTTTAAAACTATGGAAAAACCGTTTAGGTAAATAAAAAAACCCTTTCCTAATACCGAACCTTAAAAAGGACCCGGAGTAATAAGAAATCGAATAAGTATTAAATAAGCGTAAATATTAGGGTAATTAATATTACCTAATTTATTAAATAGGATACCCTCCGGAGTATAATTAATAGATCCCGGAGGAAAATATGGTAAATATAATAAAAATAATAATTAAATTTAAAAAATAAAAAGGTAGGAAAAAAAACCCAAGGGGATTTTAAAAGCGAAAAAAAAGCTTACCTTGGTGAATACAAAAATATTACCATTATATCCCTAATTATACGCTTAAGTAATATAAGCCCTAAATATAAAGCATATAATTATATATTAAACGGAAATATAAAAGCGCCGGTATTAATTATTAAATTGGTAAGGGAAACCCCTCCGGCCTACCCTTATAGGCACCTATATACCATATATTATAATAATTAATAAAAATAAAAAATAAAAAAATTTATTAATGGGATTTAAACCCGGTTCCTTATCGAGAAAATATAATAATAATGTTACCCTTACCCTTATAAAATAATAACGAGACTCCGGCCATTTTTAGGCCTTTAATTCGTTAAAATAAGGTAATTTATATAATAAGGCTTTAATAATATTATCGGATATATATATATCTTCCGCCATTTTATAAAGCTGTTTTATAAAATGGCATTTTATTATATAAAGGGCCGCGAAGCCCGAGTTTCCTGGTATAAAACGCGGCATTAATTAAGACTTTTAAACTTTACTGCCAACCGTACCGTAATTACCCTAAAATCGTTAATATGGTATTAGGGAAGCGTTTTATTAGGGCGAAATTTATAATGCCTAAAGGAAATTGCTGTATAAATTATATTAATAAAAAATAATGCCCAACCACTATGGCCTGGTAGGTGGCGAAGTTTTAAAAAGAAAAAAAAGGCAAAAATATTAATATCGCTCCCTTATTATTAATATTACACTAGGGTATTATTTACGGCGGCGCGGTTCTTTTTATTACCGGTAAACCCATACTCCGAATAATATTATTATTTATAATATAGTAAAAAAGCCTAATAATTATAAAATTCCTTATAAAGCTTTCGGAAATGGCCTAAATTAAATATAGGCTCGCCCACCGCATTAGGATTAGCGGCGAGCTCCTCCTTATTAGGAGGAAAATATTATTTTATTATATTAATACCCGGTAAACGCTAAGGAAATGCCTTAATAAATATATACCAATAAGCGGTAATCTTTAAATTAAATTATTATTTCGAAAAGGTTATTAAAATCGCCTTTTATATTAATAATAGGCTTTTTATTCGGTTAGCGGTATATTAATATTAAAAAAACGCTTGGGAAATATTACCTGTTTATAAAGGTTATTATTTTCGCTATAATTATTATATAATATGGTAATTCCTTTAAATTAATAATAATCCGGCCGCGCAAGCCTATTAAAACAATTAGGCTTGTATAATAAATCGATATTATTTATAACGCAATGGCGATAATATATATAAACGTGCTTACGATTAAGGACAGCGCCGCCGCGGTCCCGCTGCCCTGCAAAACGACGATAATATTATAGCTTAATCTTATAATAATAATAAGGCATAATAATATTTATTATAATAATTAATCGATATAGGGTATTATGATTAAAATACTAGATTATCATTAAGGTAAATTAAAATAAAGTATAAAGAAGAGTTAGGTTATAATATATTTAATTAATTATTTAATTAATTAAAATGAATTGGAATTATAAATTGGTATTATATTAAGGGAATATTAAAAAAAAGGTAATAAAAAGTGGGTAATAATGTAATAAAGGATTATATTTTATTTATTTATAAAAAGGTATGTATTATTATAAAAACGCGTAATTATGGTAATCGAGCCTTTAAGGCTATATATATTATTATATATATAATGCGCCATTATATATGGCAGCCACGCCTGCGCTTATACCCTTTATATTAACGTAAGCACTTTATACCTATTATATAATTTATAATACTTTTAGGCCATAATAGCGGTTAAAAATATCCGCCTTAAAAGGGAGGATAATTATAAGGAATATTAACTTACCCGGGACCTACCCGGGACTGGTACGGAAAACCTTTTTGAAATAAAACGTTAAGGATTTTTTAATATAATATAAGCGATCCCCTTAGGGAACGCAAAAATAAAGGAACTCGGCTCCTTTTTTTCTTCTTAAAAATAAGCTCTTAAAAAGACTGGCTATAATATACTTATTACCATCCTATTTGTTCTAGCCTTTTGCACCTTGCCTAACCTTCCCATAGGGTAAACCTGTGGACCCCATTACACCTTCATCCCCCCTCCTCCCCCTCTTTAATATTATATTCTTTATTATATAAAAATCGTATAAATACGCGGATTTCAATTAATTTCAAAATTTCCATTACTCTGTATATAAAAATCGGGGAAATAAGGGCATTTAATTTCATTCAAATCATTTCATTAATCTGTATATATAAATCGGAGAAATAAGCCGATTTAAATTCGTTTAAAACATTCCATTAATCTGTGTATAAGAATCGGAGAAACAAGCCGATTTAAATTCGTTTAAAACATTCCATTAATCTGTGTATAAAAATCGGACAAACAAGCCGATTTAAATTCGTTTAAAACATTCCATTAATCTGTGTATAAAAATCGGAGAAATAAGCCGATTTAAAATCTTTTTAAACTTTCCATTAATCCATTGATAATGATAGCAAAAATATTAAAAGAAATGGTGAAAAAAGGAAATATATTGCTACAAACTATGATGGAATAATCTCAGAGGTACTTTTTTGCCAATCTAATACCTTCGCCTGCGTTGTTTTCCGCTTACCCCCCTTTCTAATAATATTCAAATCAAAAGGACGATTAATAATAAACCCTCAAGGCTTTTTAACCTTGATACAGTAACATAATTAAGCCCCGGGGTAAATTCAGTACTTGTAATATCAATTATAAGTTTGGAATATAGAAAAGAAATCTTTAAAATAATAAAAATGCCGATAGGAACAGGGATAATAAATAGGTTATATAAATAATAATTAATTAAAGTTTTTCCCCTCTTCAAGTACTACTGGTGGTAAGTCTTTAAAGCTTAATAAAAACTGCAAATAAATTGCAAGAAATATAATGAAATATACAAATAAAAGTCATAATTTGGAATATTATTTTTATAGTTTTTATAAATTTTTATAAATTATATTGTGGTGGATACGGGAAGGTATGTTCTTTTTAAAAGACCTGCGTACATTAGGTGCTAAATTATAAAATTAGCCGGCCCCTAAAGTCTTTCCGGGTTAAGTTCCGTTTATAGTAAATTTTAAAAATAAAGTTAAAAACGCAAATTAAATGGTAAAAATATAATAAAAGTTATAATAGAAACGCAATTATTTAAATACTATTTTACCGATTTTTATTTATTTTTATTTATTATATTATAATGGATGCGGGCAAGTATGCTTTTTTTTATAAACCTACGCACGTTAGATGGTAAATTACATAATTAACCGCCGCTAATTTTCTTCCGCCGCTGAATTCTTTCCCGCCGCACGATTGCGTTTATAATAAATTTTTAAAATAGAGCAAGAAATGCAAGGAAAGTGGTGAAAATCAAATAAAACCTGCGATTAAAACATAATCATTTAAATATTGTAGCGGGGAAAGGCCCCCAGACCGTTGAACACCTGTTCACACGTTGCACCGATGAGAAATCGGAGCAAATAAGGGCCAGGGGGTTGACCAGGCCTAAGCAAGTGCACCAGGCATTGTACAAAGAGGAAGCGTTGGATCTGGCCAAGTTATTAGTCCAGTCGGGCTGGCTGCCAAAATACCGAATAGTAAAAGCCCTACGTATACGGGCGGAGATCGCGGTACAGGAGGAAATAGAGGACGCGGGAGATAAGGATTAGTCCTGCTTAGGCTAAGAAAGGGGCCCGAGACGCGTTTTTAAAAAGAAAGGCCGCAGGACGGTAAAGGTACCGGAGACGGGGTTTTCCCCTTATTATAAGGCAAGGTTTTTCCCTAAGGAAAATATATGTATTAAGTATATAAATGCGGCTGGCGTCGCGATAGGCTCCCTGGCAATAGGCCAGTGGTAAGAAATAATAAATAAATAAAATAAATTATAGCGGGGAGTAGGTCTGATAGCCTCGCTGTATGGTCGGTGTTTAAAACCAAGCTGTTTGGTTTGGTTAAACCTTTGGTTACCTATTTAAAAGTGGTAATGCTCCAGAAAATATGGAATAACCCTGTACAGAACTATTCCTAAATAATAATATAATATATTAAATAATAATTATATTTCCATAATTAAATTTCTGCCGCGATGATTTATTGCCCTTCCAGAAATCCCATACGTCCCGGGGGTCCTTTTGGCTTTTTATATAATCCTGTACAGGACTATTTTAGGGCTTTAAATTAATTATTTTAATAATCGCGCCGGGCGCAGGTCTTTAGTATAAATACAGCTGGGAATATTTCCGGCACCGTTATATTTTACCAACCTATAATAAAAGACCGTGTCCCGCGGTCCGAAAAACTGTAGGAAAAGTTTCCTGGCTCCCGTAAATATTACCGATTTATTCGCTTCCTTAACCTTCGTATATTATTAATTACTTTTTTATAATAATTACGGGTTCCCTGTTTTATTTTATTATAATTAAACAGGGTTATACAGCTTTATTCTTATGAATTCTATTACGCCCCAGCTTTTATTTTCCTAGGAGGGTTTATTTTAACCGGTGGTATTTAAACTTTATTATAAATAATTTATAAAATAGAAAATAAAATATTTATTCCCCTTTCCTATATTATCAAAAGCTAAAGGGCTTAAAAACCCCTTTTAATCCATTTTAATTGGCGGCGCTGGTTATACTTAATATTATAAGCCGTATCCCTTACCCTAACCGCCTCCCTTTTTTAAGCTTCCTTCCTTTTTTTTTCCTCCACAGGCTTTTACTTAATATTTTTTTTAATGGTAGCCCACCCTGGTAAAATTTTAATATGGGTAGGCTATATATTAGGTCCGGGACGGGGCAAATAGCGCTAATTAAAATAGAACCTGCGGTTTTTTGGCCGGTGGGCCCTTTTTTTACCAATAAATAATATAAAGGCTCCTTAATGATCTTCTTTTTAAAGAATTCGAAATTATTATTCACCTTAGCATTAAAGAATTGTTTATACTGCCCTTTATATACCTACCGTTATTAATTAATATATAAGGAAAATTAAGGCCGCGGTAATTATTTAAAAATAAAAGCCGCGTATAGGGAAAATAAACCCATTTTTAAAGGTAATAATAAGGGCAATGATTAATAATTAATAAAGAATATACGCGTAATTAAGCGTGTAAAGGGTAAAAAAAAAAGGGGTGCGTAATAATAATTTAAATGATTTTAATAAATTAGGCTTTTACCTCGGTAATATATATTTTCCCCTAAAAGATTTATAAGGGCACTCGTTACCCCCTCCTTTTTCTAAGGTCACCTGGCTTCTCCGCCTTCGGTATATAGGACTAATTATATAAATAAAATCTAAATCTATATTATTTCCCAATTTTAATTCCATTATATTCTTTTGGTTTTCCGTATAAAATTAAACGGGTTTACCCCTTTATAAGCTATGGAATTTACCTTAATATTAGGGAGTTTAAGGTAAATTAAAAAAGGCCTTAGGTTTATACGAATATTAAATATATAAAAACGCATCCCGGTAATATTTATATTTGTATTTAGGCTTTTTATTTTTTATTATTAATTATATAATTCTGGGAATCGTTGCCCTTTATTATTATATATAAAAAGACCTCGTGCCGGGAAGTAATATTAATTTCCCCTTATAGCCATCTTCTTTTAAAGAGGGTTTTTAATAAATTAGGGCCTATAATAAACCTCGGGTAATTTATATAAAACACCTTTACCTAATTTATAAAATATATTATATAATCCTATAATGGTGGCCCGAAAAAATATAATATATGGTTCATTTTTTCTTTCCCTTCCATACATAATTTCAATTTTCGAACGTGGTTGTAAGGAACGCCGACCTACCCGGGACCTACCCGGGACTGGTACGGAAGACCTTCCTGGGATGGAACGCAAATAATCTTTTAGTGTAATATAAGCAATCCCCCCAGGGGACGCAAAGATAAAGGGACTCGGCTTTTTTTTTTCTTTTTAAGAATAAGCTTTTAAGAAGATTAATTATAATATACTTATTATTATCCCATTTATTTTAACCATTTACACCTTGCCTAACCTTCCCATAGGGTAAACCTATAAACCCTATTATAATTTTTATTTTTTTTCCCCTAATTACCTAAAATATTAAAAGTAAAAAAAGGAAGATCGAATTCTTATAATAAAGACGAAAATAAACTCGCATATTAACCTTAATAAAACGCCCCCGCTCCGTTATTATATAACCATTTTATCTTAAATAATAATAATAAAAAGGAAATACCTCGAAAAAAGGAAAATCCTAATCTTTATACTTTCGAATAATACTATATTAAATATATTACCTAATTTAAATATATTCGAAATTTAAAGTATAAATAATAAGCCTTAAAAGCGGAATTAATTAAACTTGGAAAAAGCCAACCATAGGCGAAATATTATCGAAAATAAAGCGATTTATTATCGAATAATAAAGGACCTAATATTAATATTATTAATATTATTACCCTTTTAATTATTACCACCTTTTATTAATATAATATTTAAAAAATAAACCTTTAACGCGTTTTCGATAAAAGTTATAAAAAATATTATAAGGATTATAAAAAAATCCTCCTTATATTTAATTATATGGCGCCGGATTTATACCAATATTGGTAAATATTTTTAAATACCCTTAAAAGTAAAATATTAAGGGAATAAAGCCAAAATAATTAAACGGTATTCCGTACTTGGATTAAAACTTAGCTTAAAAACGCATAAAATAAGGATTATACGCTTTAACGATTATTAAAAAACGCGCATTAAAGGGAAACCTAATCCTTATAAGAATTCCACTATTACCTTTTATCCCTAAAAGATTAGTTTAAAGGGAAACCTAATCCTTATAAGAATTCCACTATTACCTTTTATCCCTAAAAAATTAGTTTAAAAATACTAATAAGGAAATAAAAGTTTAAATATTTTACGCTAAATTAATACCAGCCCTTATTAATAATATTAATATATACGGTAATCCTAAACCTATTATATAAATTAATATAATTAATTTGGCCTAAATATTATATAATTAATTTTATACACCAAGGTTAAAAAAAGCAACAATCTAAGAAAAAAAGGGCGAGGTATTAATAAAACCCCAGCGAAATTTAAAGGGAAAGTACTCCCGAAAAAAAAGGGGAAATCAAACCGGGTTTACGCCATTATATTATAATAAAAAGGGCATTAATTAAAAAAAAAGGGAAAAAAAACCCGCCTAATTATAAAATTAATAAACCATTTAAATATTTCCGATATAATTTAAAATACCACCTTTTTCCCGGCTGTACCTAAACCCCGGGATAAGTATAAGCCACCGTAAAAAAAGGGACGGCCGGCCAGGCGAAGGGCGAGAAAAAAAAAAGTAATATTAAGTCGGAATAATCGGGAAATAAGGGAATAATATAAGTACCTTTATTTTTACGTCGCTTTTTACTCCTATAAAAGTACTATTTCGTTTTTTTATTTCCATTACTTTTATCCCCCCAACTTTTAAATCCGCAACCTTTATTTTAATTAATTTAAATATAGGCGCGGAAATTAATATTATTAATTTATCGTTTATAATAAAATATAAATTTAAAAAAATATTAATAATTCCGCCATAATTAAATATATTTAATAGAACGGAGGTAATACCCCAAAATATATTCGAGGTTTTATTTTATATAATGGATAATCGGGGAAATTCCCGCACCTTTATCGCTCCGTATATTACGGTGGAAAATAAAAATAATAATTCCCTTATATTATTATTAATGGTAGTAATAATATAGGAAAAAATCGCCCTCGATCCGTTAATAAAACGCTGGTTTTTCACCATCGACCTTATATATATTTCCATTTTATCCGCTTATAAATTTATAAAAATTTATAAAAATAAGGCCTATATATTTCCCCTTATATAAACGCCACCCGAGCTGTTTTTTAAGGAAAAAAAAAAAGGTAATAATGCGGTGCACTTTTAAAAAATCCCAAACGAACTTTAGGCATTTTAAAATATATTCGAAAACCCCGTAAATAATGCCCTTTTATTATATAATAATGCGGATTATACCATTTTTTTTTTCCTAAATCCACACCTCCCTATAGGCCTATTTACCCACTTTCCCAAAAGGAATTGGCAGCCTTATAAGCCTATTTAAATCAATGCCTAAATAAAGGACTTATATATTTATTATTATTCCTATTAAAAGCCCCGATTTTATATATTTTAAAATTAAACGGAAATTTAAGGCTTTATATAAACTATAGGGGTTTTAATAAAATAACGGTAAAGAATCGTTACCCCCTTCCTTTAATAACGGAAATTCTAAACCGAATTAATAAAGTATAATTTTTTATTAAAATTAATATTAAAAATATATATTATCGAATTTATATTAAAAAGGGAGAGAAATGGAAAATAATATTCCGTTTTTAATACGGCCATTATAAATACCTGGTTATACCATTTGGCCTTATTAATACCCCTACCACCTTTTAAAATTATATTTATAATACCCTAAAAGGATTAATCGATAATTCTTATATTATTTATTTTAATAATATCCTAATTTTCTCCTCCGATTATAATATATATACCAAGTATATTTCAGCCGTTTTAAAACGGTTATATATTATATAATTATACGCAAAACCGTTAAAATACTCCTTTTATATAAAAAGAATTAAGTTTTTAGGCTTTATTTTATTACCCTAAGGGATTTTAATAAACCCCAAATGTACCCTTATTATTATTAAATAATCACTCCCGTAAACCTATTATAATATATAAATATTTTTAAGATTTTATAATTTTTATTAAAGGTTTATTGATAAATACTTTAATATTATAGCTCCCTTTACCAATTTATTAAAAAATAATATAAATAAGAAAAAGCCAGGGTTTATTAAATTAAACGTTTTTAAAAAAAAGGCGTTTTACCAATTTATCGATGCATTTTAAAATACTCCCCTGCTTTATTATTTTAACCCCCAACTGCTTATACGGACTAAAACCGATACTTTAAATTAGGCCTAAACAGCCATTTTATTATAACCGGACAAGAAAGGTGTATATTACCCTATCGTTTTTTGGTTTATTAAATTTAAAGGAGTTAAATTAAATTATAGTACTTTTAATAAAAAACTACTCGCCATTTTTTTATCGTTTAAATATTGGCGATATTATTTTAAAGGATTAATATTCCCAGTTAAAGTCCTTTCGGATTATTTTAACCTCCAAACCTTTATAAATTAATAAAAGTTAAATGGCCGCTAAATACGTTAATATATATATTTGGCCCCCTTTAATTTTAAGATTAAATACCAGGCAGGTAAGCAAAACCCTGCCAATACCCCATTAAAAAGGCCTGATTATATTTTAAAAACTTCCGTAAAAAGTAATTTCCTTTTATTATTATAAAGGAAAATGGTTAAAGTATATAGCCTTAGGGCTATATAACCCTAAAAATTAAATAAGTTATTATTTAAATATTTTTAAACGGATTTTATAAAGAAACCTTAAAAAATAACCCTGCTCCGGGCAGTAATTAAAGCTATTACGGTAAAGGAAAAACCATACTTATTTATAAACGAAAACCTATATAATTATATTAAATAATTATAAAGTATTAATTTAATATATATTGAAAAAATCGCCACCTTAATATTGGGTAAACCTTAGGTTTTTAAAAACCTAGGCTGGGAAAATTTAAATGGCCTTTTATTATTTAAGGAATATATAATCGTCCCAATAGAATTTATAATTTAAAGGGAGTTTATATAATTTTATTATAATAATCCCTTGGTAAAATATTTTAATAAATTTAAAATAAATAAATTATTAGATCGGAAATATTTCTGGTTAAGGATTAATAAAAATATGGTTAAATATATTAATAAATATAGTATTTATTAAAAAAGAAATATACCAAAATATTATTCTTATAGTATTATAATTCTTTTACCAATACCCCGGCGTTTTATAAATAAACTTTTTATAAATTTTATTATTGGTTTACCACCAATTATAAATGGTTTTAAAAAGGTGGACGTAATCCTTATAATAATATATAAATATATTAAGCTTGGAATTTTCCTACCCGTGCGTAATAATATTATAATTTCCGAATTAATATAATTATTTTATAACGAGGTTAAATTATAATACGGGGCCCTTAACGGTATTATTAATAATAAGGGACCCCTATTTATAAACAAGTTCTGGTTTAAATTATATTTTTATTTTAAAATTAAACGCCGCTTATTAACGGCGTTTTACCCCCAAATTAATGGCCAAACGGAGAGGATAAACCAGGTATTGGAATATTTCCTATATTATTATACCACCCAAAATTAATTAAATTAGACGTCCTTATTATTATAAGCAGAATTTGTATATAATAATATAAGGTATTTTAATATATTTACCTTATTTTTTTAATTATTAATAAGGTATAATTTAAAGTTTAAATATAAGGCCGAGGATAACTTTACTTTAAAAAGGGTACCCGTTATAAAAGACAGGTTAAAAAATTTACGTATAATAAGGGAAACGCTTAAAAAGCATTTTAAAAACGCCCAGTAATATTAAAAAAATGCCTATAATAAACGTTATTAATTAAAATAATATAAGTATAGCGATTTGGTTAAATTTTTAACCAAAAATATCCGGTTTAAACTTTTATCGTGTAAACTGGCCCCAAAGTTTATCGGACTATTTAAAGTTTTTAATATTATGGGATCGCAGGCCTATTATTTGGCCCTTTTTAGCGAATATTTAAGGTTATATAACGTTTTTTATATAAGCCTTTTAAAGCCGTAAAAAAACTATTTAGGTAAATAAAAAAACCCTTTTTTAATACCGGACCTTAAAAAGGACCCGAAATAATAAAAGATCGAATAGGTATTAAATAAGCGTAAATATTAGGGCATTTAATATTACCTAATTTATTAAATGGAATAGCCTTTAAAATATAATTAATAAATCCCGGAGGAAAATATGGTAAATATAATAAAAGTAACAATTAAGTTTAAAAAGTAAAAAGGTAGGAAAAGGAACCTAAAGGGATTTTAAAAGCGAAAAAAGAGCTTACATTAATAAATATAAAAGTATTACTAATATATCCCCAGCTATACGCTTAAATAATATAAGCCCCGAATATAAAATATATAATTATATATTAAACGGGAATATAAAAGCGCCGGTATTAATTATTAAATTAATAAGGGAGACCCCTTTAGGCCTACCCTTATAGGCACCTATATACCATATATTATAATAATTAATAAAAATAAAAAATAAAAAAATTTATTAATGGGATTCGAACCCGGTTCCTTATTGAGGAAATATAATGGTAATGCCACCCTAATCCTTATAAAATAACGATAAAACTCCGGCCACTTTTAAGCCTTTAATTCGTTAAGGTAAGGTAATTTATACAGTAGGGCCTTAATAGTATTATTAGATATATATATATTTTTCGCCATTTTATAAAACCGTTTTATAAAATGGCATTTTATTATATAAAGGGCCGCGAAGCCCGAGTTTCCCGGGACGAGATGCGGTATTAATTAAGACTTTTAAACTTTATTACCAACCGTACCCTAATTACCTTAAAATTATTAATATACCGTTAGCGAAGCGTTTTATTAAGGCGAAACTTATAATACCTAAGGGAAATCGCTGTATAAATTATACCAATAAAAAATAACGCCCGACCATTATGGCCTGGTAGGTGGCGAAATTTTAAAAAAGAAAAAAAAAAGGGCTAAAATATTAATATCGCTCCCTTATTATTAATATTATATTAGGGTATTATTTACGGCGGCGCGATTTTTTTTATTACCGGTAAGCCTATACTTTAAATAATACTATTATTTATAATATAATAAAAAAAAAAGGATCTTCGACCTTACACCAACACCGCACGTAATTAATTAATAAGATCAACCAATTATAATATAAATACGCCGCGATACCGCGACGCGATAAAAGGGGAAAGAACAAACGGCGATAACGATTAGAAGGAAATTATTATCGGGATTATTAAAATGCTTTTCCAGCTTCTGCCGGAAAAGTACAGGGACCTTTAACCATTCGTAAAAATACTGGTAATAGCCTTATTTAAAATTATAAATAAGGAATTAACGCCCCCTAATATTCCCACCCTTATAAATAACGCCCCGACCGCGACCACGCTAAAGGGAAAAAATAAAACCAAGGAATAAACGGATAAGATTATCCGGATCGCCCTACCCATTTAAAATAGGCCTAATAAGCTTAAATAACCTAAAACGGCCCCCGGGCCGCCTAATTATATTACCATAATAACAAAACCGGCCATACCGCCCATATAAACGCGCCTACCTATAATAAATATACTATTAAATATAAAAAAAAGGCTTTTTACGCTTCGGAGCGGAGGAAAATTCCCCATTATAAGCGCGACCGAAATGGTTATATATATTAACCGGGCATTAGGAAAAAATACCGTAAAGGTAATAAATAAACTCCCCAGCGGCGATTAAAAATTAATATTAACCCCGGCCATAAAGGAAAAGGCCATAACGGACCGCCAATAAATCGAGTAGGTTTTCGGCCCCGGGCCAAGCCTTATTATCCCGTATTATTATATACGGGTCATTATTCCGGAAAAAATACACCTAAATTTTAAATAAAATATATAAAAGGTATTATATACCTTACGGGTGGAAAATAATATCCCCTTATTTAAATAGGCCAAATTTATTAACCAGAATAGGCCAGGGGCCCGAATAACGGCCCTCCTTTATATTTATAAAAGGGAGAAAATAAATAAGGTAATAGGGGGAATTAAATTCCGATCCTTTTTTTACCCGGCCATAATTTTTATTACAAATGGAGCGGTAATATAATATTAACGCTATTGGTATTTCGGCCATAAGGAAAGGTTTTGCGGGAAACGCCTACGGTGCGGAAAATACCCCAGTATTAACCACCTAAAAAAGAAATGCGTAATATAGCCTAAATACGCTAATTACGCCGGAAAATACCACGCCAGGAATAAGGGTTACCCAATATAATAAAGGGAAATTAAAAAGGTTAAAGCGAGGCGTACCGAAACGCCTAAAAAATTTACTAAGCGATTTACGGCCACGGCCCCGCCCTCGGCCAAGCAGCCAGAACCCGTACCCATACCCTTCCAATTATTAATTAGGCCTAAATAATCGCCATTAATACCCGTATAAAAATTAATAATAATAATAAAACCCGAATTAATAAAGTTTACGTATAAACCACCCCGTACTTTATAACGGGGAGTAAAAAATATTAAAAAAGAATAACTAAGCGCCTTAAATATGGCCGCCAATAATCCCAACTAATAATAATTCGACGTATAATTAAAAGCAGGGGAGAAAAAAAAAAAAATGGATAGCCCGGGGCTGGGGGGAATAATAATTCCCTTATTTAATATCGGGGCGCCCTTAATATAGAAATTAATATAGGAATTAATATAAGAATTAACGGATACGGAAATGGAAATAAAGGATATGGTTTAGGAAAAACCGCCCTTAAATTTAACCTATACCCTTACCCCTGCTTATAATTAAGGTTACCCGAATACTTTTATAAAATACTTATAAAAGGGCCGAGTATATTTAATAAGTATTTACCTTGGAATATAAAATTATAAAATTATAAAAATATTTAATACCCGGCCGCCCGCCTAAAACGGGTAAAATAGCCGATTATAAAATATACGCCAACGAAAAAATGGTCGTTTATATTATTATAAAATTCCCCCTATATATATATAATATTAATATAATTATTAATAATATTATAATAATTATGCTTAAAAGTATAGGCATATTTATAAGCCTTATATATATTTATTCGGAGCCGGCCAAGGCGCGTAATGCCTTATTAAACTTACCGCTCCTAATACTCGTAAAAATTAACGCACCAAATAAGGCCCTTTTATTCGGAAACTTTAATTTATATTACCTAATATAGGACCAATACTAATATATATTCCCCCACGCAAAAAACCTTTTTTAATTGGCTAAAGTATAAAATTTAAAGTTAAAAATCCTTTTTAAAAAAATTATAAAACCAGCGGCCCATAAAAACCGCCCCTTTATTATCGATTATATTTAGGCCACCCCAAACCTAAACGGGAATATTACCAGCCCGCCTTTATTTACGGGTTTAAACCATATACCGTAAGCCTACGAATTCCACAAATATAATTTAATGGGTTTTATACCTTTACGCCGGAATTAAAAAACGCTTAATAAGGAGCTTATAAAGGCCACCGTAGCCGAGCTTTTTTGATTATTATATAATATACGTCCGGAAAACCCCTAAAAGATAAACTTAATATTGGAAAACCTATTTATAATTTTAATTATGGTGGTAAATAAAGTGGCCCCTTTACGGATGCCTAAAAAAGGCCATTAAAGGTAGCCGGGGTAAACCAAAAAAATCCAAACTTTTTAATGCCAAGCGGCGTACACCTAATAATAAGCGCACCAAACGTTTTTAAATACCCGGGAACGGTAATATTAAAAGAAATATTTATTATTCCGTAATACCTTATAAAACCAATTCCGGGGGGAATGGCGGGAGGCATTTTATAAGGCGTTCGGGGATTTTAAAAAACTTTGGTTTATTAAAAAATAAATAAGGAAATATAATCCGAAAAACCCGCCCTTTATAAGGAAAATGCCTATATTATAAAGGCCAAAATCGGAAAAAACGCATATTACGATTAATATAAAAATAATAATATTGGTAAAGAAGTTTTTTTTATAGGTAATATTAGGCCAATAGCCGCCGCCGCCATTATTAAACGCCCCCGTATAGGTCCTAATAAGCCTAAGCATTATTATAAAAAATATAAAATAGGCCCTTAAGGATATTTAACTATAAAAAGCCCCAGGCCTTAATATATTTCCCACGGGTTTTTTAAAAATTTATAATAAACCATTGGTTTAAATATTGGCCATTTTATATAATATAAGCGTATACCTGGTATATTAATTAAAGGAGTTTTAGCGAGCGATGGTAATAGTATTATTAAAGCTAGGAAAAATACCCGTTTAATTATAATAAGCCGGGGGATGGAGGCCTATTACCCTGTTTAATTACCTGGCCAAGCCTATGGAAAAAATTATGGCCTAACGGGTATTAAAAATAGCGGGCGGTGTAAACCTATTACCCTTTAAATAATTTAGGAATAGGCCTAAGCGATTTACCAAGTTTATTATAATATTAATGGTTTAATTAATATATACCGCCTGGGCAAAAAAGGGAACTGCCTTATTTTTTTAATTAAACCTAACCGGTACCTTTAATCGGGTATACCACGGCTGGCTTTTCGTAATCCTTAAGGACGGGGGTTTCCCCCTTATATTAATACAATAATTATAAAGCTGGCTTAAAAATAAGCAGGCCGAATTAATGGTTAACGGTATTGGTATTATAATTAATATTCCCGTAGGAATACCATAGGGATTATTATTATTACCTATTTTATTCCTATTATTTCTCCGGCCATTATATAATAAACTATACCGCCCAAGGCTTTAAATCGCCGGGTTTATAAATAATATAAACCTCCTAACCGTGGAAAAAACCTATAATAAGTATGGCGATACCCTTAAATAGGCCTATATAATAAAAAAGAAATGGATTAAAACGGTAGGGATATAATTTATCCTAATTAAATCGGAATTAATATATTTCCGGTAACGGGGCATTACCCTTAGGGCCCTTATATTGGGCCGGGAAAAAATACCATTAATATTAATAATTAGTGCCCGTTTTTTAGGGGTATGGCTTAACCACCATTTTATTTAGGCAGCCTATATTAAGGTATTAAAAAAAAAACTGATAAAGTAAATGCTTACCCTAATCCGCCTAATAAGATTCGCATGGGGCTATAAGGTCGACCAGGCCAGGGCGCTATATACGGTAATAATACGACCGCTTATAATATACGCCGCCGGGGTTATAATAAAAAAGGGAATTAAAAAAGGTGCCTATATTATAACCAAGGCCATGGTACCATACCAAAATAAAGTATTGCGATATATTAACGAAGCGTATAAGCGAATATTAATATATTTATTAAAGGCGGAGATGGGCATCCCCCCCCTAAACCTTTATTTGGAAATACGCAAAAAAGCGGCCGAACGCCGCTTATAAATATTAAGGATAGGAAGGTAAATTAAATAGGCCTTCAAAGCGGTTAAATTATATTTCCGGTACCGCCACGCCTTATATAAACCGACCCCCCCGTTATATATTATAATAAAGGATAAAAACCCGGTAATAATATTATATACCCAATGGGAAAAACGGTTCCGGGCGTAGCCTTAAATAAAAATAATTACGGATATTATAGCCCCCCCAATCCGTATTAAAAAGGATAATTACCAACCTAAAAAGATTTACCGGGGGCCGAACGCCCGAAAATCCCAAATATTAGCGCTTTTTTAAACCAAAACGGGATATATTAATTTACGGGAATTCCTATATAAAGTATAAATTCCCGGGTATAATTTACCGAATTACCCTTATAAAAAAGGCCCCCAAATTATTAAATATTTATTTATATATTACACCGATAAAAAATCGGAGTAAATAAGGGCCAGGGGGTTAACCAGGCCTAAGCAAATATACTAGGTATTATATAAAAAGGAAATATTGGATTTGGCCAAATTATTAATCCAATCGGGCTGGCTGCCAAAATACCGAGTAATAAAAGCCTTACGTATACGGGCGGAGATCGCGGCATAAAAGGAAGTAAAGAACGCGGGAAATAAGAATTAATCCTGCTTAGGCCAAAAAAGGGGCCCGAGACGCGTTTTTAAAAAGGAAGGCCGCAGAATAATAAAGGTACCGAAAACGGGGTTTTCCCCTTATTATAAGGCAAGGTTTTTCCCTAAGGAAAATATATATACTAGGTATATAAACGCGGCTGGCGTCGCGATAGGCTCCCTGGCAATAGGCCAGTGGTAAGAAATAATAAAAATAAAAAATATAATAAAAAAGCCTAATAATTATAAAACTCCTTATAAAGCTTTTAAAAATAGCCCAAATTAAATATAGGCTTGCCCACCGCGTTAAGATTAACGGCGAGCTCCTCCTTATTAAAAGGAAAATACTATTTTATTATATTAATACCCGGCAAACGCCAGGAAAACGCCTCGATAAATATATACTGACGAGCGGTAATCTTTAAATTAAATTATTATTTTAAAAAAATTATTAAAATCGCCTTTTATATTAATAATAGGCTTTTTATTCGGTTAACGGTATATTAATATTAAAAAAACGCTTAGGAAATATTACCTATTCGTAAAGGTTATTATTTTTACCATAATTATTATATAATATGGTGATTTCTTTAAATTAATAATAATCCGGCCGCGTAAGCTTATTAAAATAATTAGGCTCGCGTAATAAATCGACGTTATTTATAATACGACGGCGATAATATATATAAACGTGCTTACAATTAAGGACAGCGCCGCCGCGGTCCCGTTACCCTATAAAATAACGATAATATTATACCTTAATTTTATAAAAATAATAAAGTATAATAATATTTATTATAATAATTAATTAATATAAGGTATTATTATTAAAATATTAGACTATTATTTAAATAAAATAAGGTAAAGTATAAATAAGAATTAGGTAATATTATATTCGATTAATTATTTAAATTAATTAAGATAAAATTGGGATTATATATTAATATTATATTAAGGAAATAATAAAAAAGGTGACGAAGAGTGGGTAATAATTTAATAAAGGGTTGTATTTTATTTATTTATAAAAAGGTATATATTATTATAAAAACGCGTAATTATGGTAACCGAGCCTTTAGGGTTATATATATTATTACGTATATAATACGCCGTTACGTACGGCAACCACGCCTGCGCTTATACCTTTTATACCAACGCAAGTATTTTATACCCACCATATAATTTATAATACTTTTAAGCCATAATGGCGGTTAAAAATATCCGCCTTAAAAGAAAGGATAATTATAAAAAACGCCGACCTACCCGGGACCTACCCGGGACTGGTACGGAAGACCTTTTTGGGATAAAATATAAAGGATCTTTTAATATAATATAAGCGATCCCCCCAGGGAATGTAAAAATAAAGGGACTTGGCTCCTTTTCTTTTTTTTAAGAATAAGCTTTTAAAAAAACTGGTTATAATATACTTATTACCATCCCATTTATTCTAGCCTTTTACACCTTGCCTGACCTTCCCACAGGGTAAACCGGTGGACCCTATTACAGCGGCAGAAACTTGGTTATAAAAATGTAATTATTATTTAATATATTATATTTTCCCCCAAATATTATATTATCGTTTAGGAATAATCCTGTACAGGATTATTCCATGTTTTCTGAAGTATTGCCGCTCCTAAACAGGCAACTGGAGGTCTAACCAAACCAAACAGCTTGGTTTTAAACACCAACCATGCAGCGAGGTTATCAGACCTACTCCCCGCTACAATACGGTAAGACCACCGTATGGAAAACCCAAAAAAAAGGCTTATTAAAATTACTTTTAATGGCGGACCGTTTTTAAAATAAAATATCCGTGGATTTTATAATAAACCTCCCCGCCGCGGACCCGTATAGCCCCCGTTTCCTAATAATAATTATTAACCGCCTTTATAAAAACGTAATTTTAAAAACCATAATATCCATAACGGTAAAGGTATACGCCGAAAGGTTTATATAATACTTTTAATATTTGCACGGTTTCCCTAAAGCGATTATAAATAATAAAGGGTCGAATTAAATGGGCGGCTTTTAATAATACCTATATAAAGTAATGGGTATAATATAATAATTATTAACCGTATTCCACCCCTAAATTAACGGTGTAAGTAAATAAACGAATTAGGAGGTTTAGTACTTTTTACGAATATTTGTATTAATAAAATAATGAAACTGGCCCGGGCTTTTATCGGTAACGTAATTAATTATTAATAATCGCGATTTATTATTAATTGGCCTTAGCCCATTCTTTATTATATACGGGTACCATATAATATTTCTAATAAAGCGTAATAACCTAGGGCCCTTAAAGAAAATACCGCGGGGACGTATAAAGTAATTCCTAAATAGGTTAAAAAAGGCCACCGAATAGGTATAAGCGGCGGTAACGGTTATATAATAATAATATAAAAATATAATAAATAAATACCGCTTTTCCGCGAAAAGGTTCGAAATAAATAATAAGGTATGGGTTTTTTTATATAATATAATTACCGCGCGGCCCTTACGGAAATTAAATTGGCTCCACGCCAAGTATACGATTACGGGGGTAATAAACTTATATATAATAAAATTAAATACCCCCTTTAGTATTTACCAGCACTTTTATAGAAACCTTTTATAACGGATTAATTATAACCCCTTATTATCCCAAATCCAAAATAATATATAACCCCCATCGATTCGGAATAAAAAGATAAGCGAGAATAAATGAACGGTGAGAAAGGTATTTAAAGCACGGATTTAAAAGCGGGGTCGCGGTATTATAAAATAAATATTAATAAAATGGCAGGGCTAGGCCGAACTAACCTGGGAACCTTTATCCCAGCTCGCAAATATAACGGTATTAAACTGTTATAAATAATGCTTCGGCGACGCGGCGACCCATAACGGCCCTGCACAGGCCAAATTATATTTAAAACTAATAACGGTAACGCAGCGGAAAATATAATTTGGCAGTAAAATGGGTTGGAAATTTAAAGGGATTAAGCCCTGGGTGTGAAGGGCTGAGGTCACGTTGAGGAGCAACGATAAGTACCACAATAGTATGTATATTCGATTTACGGAAAAGGAGAAGGGAAAAAAGGGGGACAGGTTTAGGATAGGGGGGCATGGTTTATAAGTAGTTTTTTATACGTAATGGTTCCGCGGCTAGCCCGTTATATATACGTTATAATATAGGTGGGCCTATAATATACTCCTTTTTTTACCCGCCCGGTTTTGTGGCGGTGGCGCCGCAAGCGCGATTATTTACGGTAAGGTTATATATTGCGCCCTATAATATATGTATTTTTCCGCCACCGCCTTCGCTTATATGGAGCCCTTGCTGCGGCCGTTGCGTATAATAGCTATAAGGGCCATTTTTCGGCTGCCTATTATACTTTTCCTAACCTTTACCATAATATTAACCATAAGTGCCCCCCCCCCCCCCCAAAATCCCCCCCCCTTTTTCTTTTATCTCCCTGGGCGCCTATATAGGTGCCCAGCATCCCTACGGGTATTTTGCGTCCTAAACGGTGATTTTGCGGGCTTTAAACGTTAACCCGTTATTATTTAACTTTTATCCCGGCCAAATTTAATTAAGATTTTTATTAATAAATCCCCGTGGTCCTTTTTTTGCTGCGGATCCGTTACGATGGCGGTAATTAATGCTTATATAATATTTTAAAACGTATAACCCTTTATTCCCGGATCCGGAGGTTTTAGGCCGGCCTTTTTAATATTATACCGTTCCCCTTTTCGCGGTGGTGGCGCCGTAAAACCGGCGGCTTATAAAAGTATTATTATTTATACTTTTACCGTTACCAAAATATATAATGGTCCCCTCGCTTTTCTCGCGCCCAAGGCGGTATTAATCCGCTGCTTATAGCGAAAGGCCCCCGCCCCTTATACTAATCCGGCTAAGAAAATAAAGGTTATTAGGGTATATAGCCCCCGTCCCGGCGCGCGGTCGCTGCGGGTTACGGTTAACCGGTATAAAATATTTTTATTAATACTAAGCGTAATAAACCATATAAAGCTTATATTCGTTATATTGCCAATTCTTTTACCCATTATTATTATAATTAATTTGGTAAAATTCCCATTTTAGGCTTTTTTAAAGGGCCGCGGTTAATTTAATACTGGTTTATAAGGCGTGGCGTTGTTTATTTTTTATATTTTAAAGGTAATTATACTTATAATATTATAAATAATAAAAGGCGTTTCCGGTAATCCTTTTATACGGGCGAACCGTTATTAATCCGCCCCGTTAATATTCCGATACCCTTAATATTAAAACTATTATTACCGCCTTTATTATTATTACCAAAATTGGGATTTTTTATGGTAATTCCGCCGTAGGTCCGCCCCGGCCTTAATATATATTCGCCCTTATTAATTTTTAGGTTAGGCCTATTAATAATTTAATAATAAAACCATCCGCCGTATTAATATGGGGTATTATACCGGTTTAGCGCCGGTTACCCTTACCGTGCCCGCTATTAATATAATACTTATACCTGGTTAGGTAATTTTTTTTATTAAATTAATCGGTCGATTTATTATTATAAAAGAGGAATTTTTTACCCTTTTATAAAACCGTGTAAAACCTAATCTCCCCCTTTTTTTTATTATATATCCGCCGGTAAACCTTTATTAATCCCCCTAATTTCCTACTCCCCCGTTACCTTTTATTAATATAATATCCTTTTTTAAATAATAAGCGCCGCTCCCCCGCGGCGGTTTTAATGCGTTTAATAATGGAACTGGGTTTAATAATTAATTATTTTGCCTGTAATATTGGTGCGGCTCCGTATATAAAGCGCTGCGAATATTCCTTTTATTTTTTTTATTTTACCATATTATTATAAGTGCTTTATACGCCCAGGGCTTTATTCCTTTAAATTCCATTTAATTTATTACCAAATTACGGCTCCCGCTATATTATTATTATTAATTTTAAACGTAATTTAATTTATACGGGGCCGTTATAGGTTACCGCATTACCGAAGTATTATTTATAATGGTTTAACGCCATTATATTTATAAATTAAAATAATGGTTTTTAAATTAATTCGGCCTAACCCTGCTATTTTATTAATACTTATTTAATAATACCACGGCCCCGCTTTTGGGTTCGTACTTTAAGTATTTTTTTTACCTCCCATTTATTCTCGCTTATTTTTTTATTCCGGATTAATAAGGGTTATATATTATTTTAGGTTTGGGAGGGTAAGGGGTTATAATTGGCCCATTATAGGAGGTTTATATAAAAATACGGGTGGATATTTAAGGGGGTATTTAATTTTATTATATATAAGTTTATTACCCCCGTAATCGTATATTTGGCGTGGAGCCAATTTAATTTCCGCAAGGGCCGCGCGATGGTTATATTACGCAGGGAGAGTTATACCTTATTACCCACCTCGAATTTTTTTACGGGGAAGCGGTATTTATTCGCTGCGTTCTTATATCGCTATTATATGGCCGCTGCCGCCGCTTATACCTATTCGGTGGCCTTTTTTAACCTATCCAGGAATTATTTTACGCGCCCCCGCGGCGATTTTTTTAAGGGCTTTGGACTATTACGCTTTATTATGGGTATTATATGGTACCCGTGCGTAATAAAAAATAGGCTAAGGCCGATTAATAATAAATCGCGGTTATTAATAATTAATTGCGTTACCGGTAAAAGCCCGGGCCAGTTTAATTGCTTTATTAATACGAATATTCGTAAAAAATGCTAGACCTTTTGGTTTGCCCGCTCGGTTATACCGTTAATTTAGGGATAAAATACGGTTAATAATTATTATATTATACCCGTTAATTTATATAAGTATTATTAAAAACCACCCACTTAATTCGACCTTTTATTATTTATAATCGCTTTAAGGAAACCGTGAAAACGTTAAAAGTATTATATAAACCTTTCGGCGTATACCTCCGCCGTTATAAATATTATGGTTTTTAAAATTACGCCCTTATAAAGGCGGTTGGTAATTATTATTAGAAAGCGGGGGCTATGCGGGTCCGCGGCGGGGAGGTTTATTATAAAATCCACGGATATTTTGCTTTAAAAACGGTCCGCCATTAAGAATAGTTTTAATAAGCCCTTTTTTTGGTTTTTTTATACGGTGGTCCTACCGTATATATTATAATTACGTATAAAACGGCGTATTATACGAATTATACCCGGCCAAAAATAATTGCGGAATAATATTATTATTATCCCGTCGCGTTTCGGGTGGCCGGTAATTATGGAATTATACGCCCTTTAAATAAGGGCGATTTATAATTATTTCCACGCTGGTATTTAACGCCGGTCCCTAAAGCGTAAATATTTCTCGGGTCCGAGGGAATATTCCATAATAAAAACCTTTATTTTTATATTCGGGGGGAACGCTTACTTTTTTTTTCCGATTACCTTTCGTATAATCTTATATTAATTATTATACTATACCGCTGCGGACCATAATTTTTAAAGCTTGGTATTCTTTAATGGCGGGCTTAAAAGGGCCCCTATATTATATATGGCCGCCGATAACCAGTTATTTTAAACCAGTTGGAAATTACGGCCGGTAAGGTATTCGTTTTTTTCCCCCTTCGGTATATCCTGGTCCCGCCGTAATAATATATCGGGCGCCAGGAATAACCGGCCGGGGCGGAACTTTAATTAAAAATAATATTAATATATTTATTTTTACCAGCGGACCTGGTATTTCGATAAACGCCTTTTAATTATAAAGTACCGTAAATTATTATAATCCAAGCGTATCCGGAATACGCCGGCCATATTATAGAATTTTACGTCCCATACTTTTATACTTTTTATTATGGCCAGGAATTCCTTATTATAAATATTATAATTATATTTGGCGGGTATTAATTGCTGGGAAAAAAAGGCCACGGGGTGTAGCGTTTCCGCTTTGCTTTATTAAAAAAGGTAGGAGCTTATCGCCCACCCCGAATTATTAGCTTTTAGGACCGTTTTCGCCGCCGGGTCGAATTATACCAATACCGGAGGGGCCATAAATGCCTTTTTTAATTATTAGAATATTTCGGATTCGATAGGGCCCCAATAAAACCCTTTTCCCTTTTTAAAAAGGGCGGAAAGCGGGAATTCCAAATCGGAAAATTAATCGATAAATTCCCTATAAAAATTAGCGAAGCCTAAAAAACCGCGGACCCCTTTTATAATTATAGGCTTTTCCCATTCGCATATGGCCCGTAATTTCTCCGGATCGGCGTATATCCCCTTTCCTATTATTATAATAAACCTAAGGTATATTACTTTTTTTACTGCGAAAACGCATTTGGCTAGGTTTAATCGAAGGCCTATATTACGAAGCTTTTTTATAATCTGGCGGACCTTTAATATATGGTCTCGCTTTATACCGTTTAAATAAACCAATATATTATTTATATACGCCGTATAAAATATATCAAGAAATTTGCGTAATATATTATTAATATATTATTAAAATAATATTCCCGCACTATTAAGGCCGAACGGGGTTACCGTTTATTTATATAGGCCGAAATAAATTCCAAACATTATTTTTTATTTATCCCCGTGGCGAACGCGTAATTTATTATAGGCGGTTTTAATATTTACCTTGGTAAATTAACGCGCCTTAGCCAGGGTCCGTAATATTTTATAAATAAGCGGTAAGGGGTAACGGTCCTGGCGTATAATCGCGTTTAACCCCTTATAATTATAATAAAAATATAACCCGCCCCCCGGCTTTTTAATAAAAAATACCGGGGCGCGTACGGGAAAGCTATTGGCCCTTATATAACCTTTATTAAATAACTCCGTTAGGGTTTTTTATAAAACCAGTAATTCCTCCCTTAATATACCGTAAATCGGACCCCATAATATTTACGGGTTCTTTTTCTCGGTATTTTTCACCAATTTTATTACGTGGTTTGCGGAACCGCGGTGGGGTAATAATACCTATTCTTTATTAAATTCGAATATATTTTCCAGCCCTTTTAATTTATCGGGTGGCCGGAATAATTTGGCCACCGATACCTTTAATTATTTATTAATATTATATAATAATATTACGAATAATATTAAATCGCTCGCTTTTATTTTATACACCATAATATATAGGGAGGCAATATTAATTAATTACGTATCCGTTAAAACGGCGCCCCTTAACCCTTTTTCCCTTACGGAAAGGTTTACCCTATTAATATGGATCCGCTTTTTTACCGCTTTATATATAACCGTTTTTTTTTCGCATTATGGCTTACCTAATATTATTAGGTATAAGAAATTCGGGACGGGGTAATAAAAATAATACTAAAAATACCCATTAATATTAATATTTATGTATACCGCCTTTATTATTATAACTTTTTATTATATTGGTAATGCGGATATGTATATTAATACCCTGGCGGGTATTAGAATATATGGGAGGCGGAGTTTAATAATAAGGGAATTATAAATCGCGCCGTAATATAGGCACCTATTATTAATAAAAGCGTCGGTAAAATAAATCCCATTTAAATAAACGTTTATTAAAAAAGGGGTGCCGTTTATCCGCTCCGTCCCCTTTATTATTTTACTTTATATTGGCGGCTTTTAGGCACGCCTACGCCTAAGAGTTACCCTTTTAATTTATTTTCCCCCTTATCCTTGCTTAATGCCCCCGGATGGGGCATTACGCCTACGGTATTAACCCGAACCTTTTTAATTAACTTAGCCGGGGCTAATTTATATTTTAAAATAAAATAATTATTAAATTTATACCGAATATATTGGCCTTTTTTACGCCGGCGCTTTACTTTAATTACGGTTACCTATTTAGCGCGGTGTGGTTTATTCTTTAATTTAAAACTCGTGGTATTTACCTTTAATATTAGGGTATCCGGATCCTTTTAGGAATACGATTAATATATTATTAATGCATTGCTCCCTTTTTTGCCTAATGCCAAGTCCAAACGGAACGCAATATTGGTAATTATGCGAACCCATTTTTAGTAAAAATTGGGAAGGTAAACCGATATTAATATTAGGCAAAGGCGCTGGTATATTGCTTTATTTAATAATATAAGCTTAATAGAATTATCCTATATGGCGCCCCCTGTATTTATTAAAAGTTGCTCGAATTAGGAGTAAAAGGCTGGGAACGATTACTTTTCCCTTTGGCATAAGGAATAAAGCTTTTTTACCGCTTATTTATAATTATTAGGGTCCCCGAATACCGTTTTTAGGTGCGTGATAAATCGCGCGGGATTTTAACCCATTAATTTACCTTTACCGTAAAATATTATAATAAGGGTTTTTGGCCTATTTTTTAGGCAGGCATTAATACCATATTATAAAAACGTATCGCCCCCGATAAGGTCCTGGTCCAGGATTAATTTATATTCGATCTCGACCCGGAATGCTTTTTATTTTATTTTATTACCGTCGAACTTTACCGGCCAGGGGAGCTGCTTTCGTTATAAAATTATTACGACCGGCGGGCTATAGTTTATTAGGGCGGGCGGCGCTTAATACGCCGCCGAAATCCGGGTATCGAGGGCCGCGAGCATTTAAGTTAGGCGTTTTTTTATATTATTCAGCTCGGCGGCGGACTTATCGTTAACGGCCGCGAATGCCCGGGCTATTTTTTGGTAAATAAGCAGCGTTACCGCCTTAGGGAGGGTTTATTATACTTATCCGCCGGCGGGAGCCTAATTATTTTTATTTGGGTTATTATTTATAATAAAGGCGCTACGGGGTGGGTACGGAATAAAATATAATAAGGGATTACCTAAAAATCGAATATATATAAAGGGCTATGGTTATATTAAGGAATAATAATAAGTATTATAATAATATATATATTCGATTTACGGAAAAGGAAAAGGAAAGAAGGGGGAATAGGTTTGGGATGGGGGGGTATGGTTTATAAGTAACTTCTTATACGTAACGGTCCCGCGGCTAGCCCGCTGTGTGTACGCTGTGATATGGGTGGGCCTATAACACTGGGCGCAAATAATACCCGTAATAGTATAATAAATAAAAAAATAAAAGGGAAATTCGTAACGGGCCGTACACGGCGCCATACCGATATTTTAGGTATGGTAATTAATTAATAAACCTAGTTTTATTATCGGATATATCGGAGCTACCGCGGGGGCGCGGCGCGCAGTGCCCCGGGAAAAATATAATATTAACGAATGGCGATAGGGTAGTAAAAAGCTAAGGGGATTAATAAAGGATTACCGGCGAATACGTAATAAAAAAAAAGGGGAGGGCGGGTTTTACGCGGTTTTATAAAAAAGCAAGGAATTCCTTACCTATAATAATAAGCCGCCCGACGGACTTAATAAGTAATGCGGCCTGTACAGGGGTAAATATTACGCCAATAGCGGGTACGGTAAGGGTAACCGGCGCCGAGCTAATATAATACCCCGTATTAATACGGCGGATAATTATATTACCAAATTATCGATAGGCCTAACCTAAAGGTTAATAAAAGGTAAGTATATAATAAATCCGGGGCGAATTTACGGTAAAATTACCGTAAAAAGTCCCGGTTTTAATAATAATAATAACGGTAATAATAATAGCTTTAATATCGGGGGTATCGGAATATTAATAAGGCGGATTAATAATGGATTACCCGTAAAAGGGAATTATTATAAACCCCCTTTATTATTTATAATATTATAAATATAATTATTTTGAAAATATAAATATAATTATTTTTAAAATATAAAAAATAAGTAATACCATACCTTATAAACCAGCATTATATTAATTACGCCTATTAAAAAGGCCTAAGGGGGAATTTTATTAAATTGGTTATAATAATAATAGGTAAAGGAATTAATAATATAATAAATATAGGCTTTATATGGTTTATTATATTCGGCCCTAATAAAAATATCCTATAATATCCGGTACTTTTACGCAGGAAGTAAGGTGTGGGAATACGTAGTATCCGCCACACATATCGTGAAAATCGCTAATGCGATTTAAATTATA
>JAKWBI020000554.1:0-31272 GCA_022664585.2 Zalerion maritima
GGGTGGGGGTCCGGGTGGTTTTGTAGGCTGCTGAATGGGTGAGTTGCTTGTGGGGTTCTCTGTGGGGCTTTGTTTTTTTCATTCCGGCCCCCCCCCCCCCCCCCCCCCCCCAGACACACAATTCTCCAGCGCGGTCAGTGGCACGCCAGGGACGGGTTATCAGGCACCTGCCACAGCACCAAGCAACTTCGAGTGGCCAAGGTGGGGTACCGGCTAGCGAACAAGGCTGTGCGAGCCTCTGGCGTCTAGCGGTCCGCGGACAGAGGCGGCGGGCAGCCATAGAGACGATAGCAGTGACATATGTAGGTTGCGAGAGCTACGATACTACCTATTTGTAAAAGAGATCTGCAGTGATGAGAGAAGGTTGACGGGACGGGGAATTGTAGTACACCACAGCAAGCTCTGTGTAGTAAGTAGGGGGGGGGTGTGTGTGCTGGCTTGCTCTTTCTCCAATCTCTCATGGTGACGTGATGCGGGTCATGGCAATAAGGCGGAGGGAGGCCGCTTGGCATGCTGGAATCATGACATCCAAAAAATGTGCCATGTATGTAGAACCGTTCGTTCAATGGAGTAGAGGGTACAAGGGCGCTCGGCAGAGGAAATTGCATTTATCGGGGTGCATCATGGAGGGTATGCTAACGGTGGGTCGGGTGGGGGTTAACCGTCAGAAACGGTCGGGCGCATTGTTTGTATTTATGGATTACACAGCGCCGGCAGACACACACGCGCACACACACACACACACACACACACACCCCTCCAACAAATGCATGTCGGATTGGATGTTTTTTCTTCTTTTCTTTGGTGATATGTATCACCCTGGTTACATCACATTAACGTTGCGTTCGTAGTTCCCCAAGCTAGATTCCTTTCCCCGGAGCCATGGATGGGGTAGTAGATTGGAGGGTATCTTCACGTTGTGTGTGTGTTGTGCGGTGTTGAGCACCCCCTTCCCCTCCCTTTCTTGGGGGGAAAGACGGAGCTGATGGATGATTCCTTCCTGCAATCTGATTAGTGTGGCCCACGCCCGCCCGCAGCGTGCTTCGTGCGTAGACACGACTTTTCGGCCAAAAAAACAGGCTTTTTACCTAAGCATTAGGAGGAAAGTAAGTTCTCGTCCGGTTGGACTTTCCGGAGCAAATGCTCTCGCTGCTGCTGTTCGTGTTTGGTTCCGAGCACCTTTGGAGTAGGTGGTTTCATGATTGGCCTCGATCGAACATCATGACATGGCATACTGATGAGATGAACAGACCGTATCGGGAGAAGAGTAGCACTGGTAGGAGAGGAATCATGTGAGAAATGCGTGCTGCTGGCATCCCCATCCTGGTCGGCCGTTCGCATCATCTCCTTCGGCTATCCACCGCTGGCGTTCCGGGGTGATGAAGCAATGTTCGGTGTTGGTTTTTGGATGTCCGGCGGGGGGGGGAGGGTTTATCTGCGCCTTCAGGGTTCTCGCATCGAGCAAGAGGTGCATCCCTTGGGGGGGGGGGGGGGGGGGCGGCCGCGGGGGGGGGGGGGGGCGGGGGGGGCCGTGGGGCGGCCCGGCCGGGGGGGGTGGGTCTACCGGCCCCCCCCGGGTTATCCCAAGGCGCAACCGGTTCCACCCCGGCCCCCCCCCCCCCCCCCCACTCGAGGCTTACTTCCTCCTTCCCCGCTCAAGGATAAGATCGGACATGGAGCATAGGGTCTGCTGTATGCAGGCATCCGCGTCCGTGGAGCTGCTCCGGCAGGCTCGGGCTGCCTTTTCCATGGACGAGTTCGAAAAATGCCGTGTCCCCCGTCTGAAACTAGTCCGCTTGACTCGACGAGTTCTGCTGTGCGACATTTTGCAAGATCAAGCAGATAGAGTCATGATTATATCATATGTAACATTTCCATATCTATCTTCTTTGCGACGAGATTGAGGCAGGCGGGTTTAGCATATGGGCATCATCGTGGTTAGTATACAGAAGGTGCTCCATTCATCCGACCTCTCTGGGGTTGGGTAGCACTGACCGAGGGTAGGGTTAGGTGCGAAACCCATCTAAGCTTAAAGTAGCTTCATTACGCCCGTACGGTCCGAAGATAAATCAAATACTGGTAGCGCTGTTCTAGTTCGGATGGGGCTGATAACCTGCTCATGTCGTGAAATCCGTGTGTGCCTGTGAGTTGAGATTCGCTAGCCCGTATAGGGTACTGAGGTTCCGTGATTTGGAAAGCAACGGGGATGGGTAGACAAGCACTGTGGCCCCCGTCTTGCGGCATGCCCTCTGTGTTGCGTTCTACAACCGGGGTCATGAAGAGGGAATGGGGTAGTGCAGAGTGATACACAGCATTTTGGAGGGCTTTGGTTTCCCGTTGTCTGCGGATCGAATCTGGAGCTACGATCAAGGATCAAAGAACGCTCTATGTAATGTCTGTGGGAGAGTGTGCATAGCGTATTATGGACCTTACTCAGATCCTAGAGATGGGCCACAGACCGACAATATCGTGGCTGCTGGTCTTCCTTTGAGGCTTTGGTCCGACGGCGGCAATCCCCGCGACGCCGGGGCTTTTGAAAGCCCAAATGTAGCACGGATTTTGTCACGGCGGGTCTCTCGCAAAGGCATGTTGGAAGGACAGGTCTGGTGTCGTGACATGCAGCCTGGGAACTCCAGCCAGCGCGAGTTGTGGTATGGATGGACTTATATAGCCTGACCAGTGAGAAGCGCCGCCTTGCGTTGTCGCATGCCTCGTGAGGCTGTATACCAATGACATGGATCACTAGTGTGAGATCTCGAGTGTGAGATCTCGAGTGTGAATAGCCTCCGATTGGACCCAGGAGAGAGGTTCTTCAGGAACAATCTTTCAAGTTCCCGAGACTTTGGTGCTTAGACGAGTCTTGGTTTGGTACTAGCTTTGGACAAATTCAGTTACGGATTCAGTCTTGCCAACTGGCAAACGGTATAGAGTCTTGTCGGGTTGACTCGTGAACAAAGCAACAACTGGCGGCTGGCAACCAGCTCCTTTCAGGAAGGCGAGAAGGAAGCTCCTCCCTATGCTTTCCGGATGAATTTTGAGCTCAAAAATTATTAAATCGACTGCTTTGTACTAGTCTGCGACGGATAGAACTATTGAGACATAGTATAGTATACCGCATATCGGAAAGTGGTCTGTGCAAGTATCTGAGCTGATGAGTATAGCTGCTGCGCGAACAAGCCCGGCCACGTCCCTCTAAATGCACTCGCCTATTTCGCTCTCGATCCAGAGCACCGTCACTGCACCTTATATAACGGAGTCCTGAGTTTTCTTGAAGGACTTGGGCTATCCTTGTTCTGAGTTTTGTAATGGATAACCGTAGCTCTAGCTTATAGTCCCGTTACCAATCGATGACGAACACCTCCATATAACTTAGTAGGGTATCTGGGCTCCGGATATTTGCTGGCCACCTTCCAGATAACAAATACTTAGCAGTCTCAGAGTCGCAATGGGAAATATAGGGATGAGTGCGGGCGTGGGCGTAGTGTCTGGGATGTTTGTTGCCTAGGTATGTCATGCATGGCAGATTTCATGGCATTGCGTGCCGAATGCTACGAACCCTCGGGGTCGCGGTAGCTCTATCCCGAGGAACGCCAATCGCCATGGGACGAAACGCCCTGGGGGGATGTCAATTCTTCAATCTGACTAGAGTGCTTCTTCAGCGGCAATACGCAAGGGCCCGTCATCCCGGCGGCAGCCCACCCGTGGATATTCTCCCCGAGACAAGGTCTCTACGGCGATCTCCAGGCATGCAGTTAGCCTCGGATCTCGATGCCATGTCCCCCCCCTCGTTGGCACCTGCAAGATACTCAGGTTTCGGCAGAAAGAGAGCACGTGGGGTGCGAGGATGTCCGTACCGTGTATGTAGATAGGTGCCCTTGGACATGTATGTTACGATCCCGGGATCCCAAAGAGCCGGATGAGTTTGCAACCCAACGTAGCATCGACACTTGCGGGATCTTGCCTAGTGAACTAAATGTAAGCGTCATGCGTCGTGCCAGGGACAAGGGGGGGCCGGCATAGAAATAGTCTAAACAGATCTAGCACGAAAACAGGTGACGGGTGTTTGTCGACGGCCCGTAGATACGCACGTCATGTGTTAGTCTCGGGTTCCAAGCGGATGTGTGTGCAAGCATGTATGTGGCATGCAGGTAGATAGTATTCCGGATAGTATACATAAGCTATAGTGGGGATGGGGGTGAGGGGGCCGATGGTTGTTGAAAAGGGGAAGGAGGGGAACGGAAACCAGCCAACGGGATGATGGAGAAATAGATTCTTGGCACATGGCACTAGGTTTCAGACTGCCTTTGTAACTCCTACTGAGAGCCGTACGAGTGGTTTGACGTACAGTAGAGGGACGGGGGGAGAAGGCGTAGTGAGCCGCCATGGTGGTGGGTGGGTAGCTGTCGTGATAGGGTGGCTGAAAGAAGGCTAGTGAGCAACCGTGGACCCAAGAGGAGGAGATGTAGACAGAGGACGAGTGTGGGCGCATGGATCTCGGTAGCATCAGGTGTTTACAACTGACGTTTGGCATATCGCGGGGAGTGTTCATTACCGGTCGGCATTGTGTAGCTCTCTCGACATCCTGGCTTGGTGTTGAATGCGGCATCACGTACGGATAGGGCCCGATACGCCCGGCGATTCTCGGATAGGAGCCGATGAGCTTTAGAAGATGCAAGGGGGGGAGTTGGGACGCTCTGGCTTATCTATTCGTAATATAAGTCAACATTTATCTGTGTATACTCTCGATGTCGCCGATTACTCTGCGGAGGGACGCATCTCGAGCATTCAAGGTCGCGGACATTTTCTCTAGGCCACTGGCCGCCCACAAAAGCTAGCCGCGGCGAGAAACAACGTTAAAATGACATTGAAACTGTTCTATCACTGATTAATTCCTCTTTTCGGGCTTTCTTGCGCTCCCGGGAAGTGTGGATGCCTACGCAATCAAGACCGAGGGCTGCAGGAGCGACAAGTGCGGTCGGGGGAAGGTATTCCGTTTCGGTGCCGAAAACTAGAGTCCATGAGCGAGAGCGCCATTCCCAAACTACAAAATGATCTCAAAGACAAGCCGAAACCCCTCACGACAAGGTGTTACTGTCTAGGCAGGCTGGGAGTGTCCAGTGTGGTGTAGTGTCAATTCGGTGCTCCATGGTGAAGCAAATTGATGGATGAATGGAAATGGGCCGTTGCTGTGGACTTGGCGGTGGACGGGACCGGTGCCACCCAACTTGCACTGAGACTAGTGGTGGGAACGGAAAGGCTTCGATATCAAACAGTGCGATAGGATGCCGCGCCGCATCTCCATTCTCAGTGGTCGTAGGCCGTCATTGTGGTTGAAGACACTGCCAGAGTTTGTTGTCACGAGCGAACCATTTGGGCTCATGTTAACGATTCAATCATGGGTCTTCAACCTTATGATTTGTCTTCTAGGTCATTGATTTGCCAAATTCTTCAATTAAGACCCTGTTTATTCTGCTGCATCTTGTCTCTAGAAACCATGTTGGCAAAGTGTTCCCTTAGGAGGTGTGCCAAGTGTCTCTGATTTCTCCACCTTAGCCCAAAACAAAGTCCGCTGCACCACAAAGGGAAGTTTTCTGGTACCCATGCTGAAGAACGAAGGCTGCCAGATATTCCCTCGGTAGTTATTTCCCCCCTCGCATGAAATGTAGGCCGAATGCCGTTCATGATGAATACAGCCAACCCCTAACAAAGCCATATAGTACGACTATATCAACGGGGCGAATACCACTATAAAAGTGGGGCAGCTATACAGCTCAGCCTCCAGCAACCTGCCGCCCCGAGAAGATGGCGGGAGAGACTCCCTCCACCGCTAAAGACTTCAGCACAATTCTGCGCCGCGGTGGGAACGACAAGCCCGAGGCTAGCGGTTTTGATTCTCATCGATATTGCACACACCACACCACGGCAGCAATATACTGAGACCCCACAAAGCAAGTATGGCACACGAAGCAGCCAGGGAGAAACCAAGATTCAATTCGCCTAGAGTATGCAAGAATCCGAATCCCCCCCAACCCCAAAAGGATATCCCTCTGAGGACAAGGTAAAACAATGGGAATATGTTGTGTATCTATATGATCCAGTGGTGTTTTGTGATAACTCCTGCTACCAGTAGTTCGGAATGTTTTCCATCCATTCTCGCCATCCATCACCATAACCATCATCATCATCATCATTATCCGATCAATCTACCCAATTACCCCCCCCCCTTTAGGCTTTCGCAAATCCCCTATGAGCCACCACCAGTGAGCTTGATGACCTGGCCTGCGGTAGTGAAGATGATACTGTTAGCGATGATTCCTCCGAAGTAGTGCAAAAAGAACCGCCAGGATGAAGAAAGAAAACATACCATTGATCCACTCGCCATCGTTGCTGCAGATGACGCTGACGGCCCTTCCAATATCGGCGGGCAGACCGACGCGCTTGAGCGGGTTGATGTTGGCGAGACCCTGGTCGATGATCTCCATGGGCATGCCCTTGTATCCGCCGGGGACGTAGTGCCACGAGTTCTCGTCGTACATGTCCGTCTTGACGCCGCCGGGGGCGATGCAGTTAACAGTCATACCCTTCTCTCCACAATCGACCGCAAAAGCGCGGGTGAAGCCCTCGATAGCAGCCTTGGAGCCGGCGTAGAGAGCATGGTTGGGAATGCCGCCCATGCTCGCGGCGATGGAACCGGTCATGATGAGCCTGCCGCCGTTGTCGCAGTACTTGAGGGCCGCCTGGGCGACGAAAAACTGCCCCCTGCAGTTCAAGTTGAAGACCTTGTCGAAAAGCTCGGGGCTGACGTCGACCTCCTTGCACCAGACCTCCATTCCGGAGTTGGAGATGACAAAGTCGATCTTTCCGAAGTGCGCCTTGGCGGCCTCGAAGAGCTCCGTCACGCTGGAGGGCTTGCTGATGTCGGCCTGGATGGCGGTGGCCTCCACGCCGAGCTCCTTGCACTCCTTGACGACGCCCTCGGCGGCACCCGCCGAGCTGCCGTAGTTGACGACCACGTTGGCGCCCTTGCGGGCGAGCTCCAGCGCGATCCCTTTGCCGATGCCGCGGCCCGCGCCCGTGATGAGGGCAACCTTGCCGACGAAGGGCTTGTAGGTCTCGATGCCGGACATTTTCGAAGGATAAGTGGAGTGGAGGTGTGGAGAAGGGGCAGAGGGGAATTCACCAAGACTGAAGGGATGAATCGAAGTTTAATGGATGGATAGATGGATGAACTATAAAAGATGCCGGATGCTCTTATAGATAGGTGATGATGATGGTGCTGCTGGATGCTTGCTGTTGCTGCTGCTGCTGATGATCATATCCAAAACTTCAACTTCCAAACCAGCTGGTCGTCCCCAAGCTTAAATACGTTGTTCTCATCTCCATGAGTTTCAGGCAAACTCTAAACATTTGAAGAGCATAGCTGTAAACAAATCCCCAAGTCCGCTCGGAGCATAGGTGTAAGTTTGGGGAAAGGCAAGGAGCTCCGTTTCGGGAGTCCGTCCCCCCTCTCAAACTCTCAACGGTAACATCGGGCGGACATGGAAAGCCGCGCAGCGCCATGTCCCGTCCGGCTCCCAGAGTCGCGGCCTCGCTCTTTGTGCGAGCGAGCTTTTGTATTACTAACCCATTTTGTGAACTAGGGCTCTTCTCTTCCAATGTTGCATCCAAGAAGGAAACCCAAGAAGGAAATCCAAGGGGGTTGACCTTTGGCTCCAGCGGGCAGACACATGAGGCGCCGCGTCTTCTGCTTCGCTGCCCAGGTCTCCGCAACCATTACTTCTTTCCACGAGCTGAGTTCTATATTGGGCCATTTTGTGGGGGGGAAGGATGTGCTTGGAATCATCGATGTTCTGGCCTTCCATCGTGCTCTTTCTGGCAAGCTTGGTTTAGTGCTTCGTCGTCGGGCGTGCAGAGGACCCTGCACAAGCCATTTACAGGTACAAGCGGTGGATATTCTCTGACAATTAGGATTTGACACTGCCCTAGAAGCTAAGAGAATCCTCCCAACCTGTATTGTGCTGTGTTGTGTTGTTCTGGCACCCCTAGTATTTCCCCACCGGAAGTCCGACAGCACTCACAGCCGCCACAAATGCACAAACTAAAGGGCGAAGGAGCTCAACTCTTGGAGCAGTGCCCTATTCAGCCATTCGATTTTTCGGAAGTCGATTTTCGCTGTTTTCAGGGTCGCGAGGGCGAGAGTTTGACCAGCCGTCTCGGACCACTATGACCATCCAACCTTGAAGTTTGCTGTTGCTGAGGGTATAATTCCCATCACGAGAAACTTCAGCTGACACAAATCGTGCGCGCTGTAGTGCTCGGCTTTCTCTCTCTCCAGGTTTGAGGGAGCGTTATACCGTAGTCCTCGTGCTATCAGGGACCCCACCCTATCATTGTTTTTAGTCGCCCTCGGGGTGCCAGCAAACGTCTCTTCCTGAGACCCCAAGAGCTCACACCGCCAGACCACCATGAGGCCTTATCCAGACGCGGTTCATGATTCATATTGGCTAATCTCCTTCCTCTTTCCTCCAAACTTGCCAAGAAAGAAACAAGGGGGCCATATCGAGGCCGGTCAAACGAGCCCTCGCCCAGGTGTATGCACGTATCCATGTGTGTTTATCGCACACCCCTCACGATGTGATGATTCTTCCAGGGAAAGTAAGTAGATGGACTTGTAGACGCTACTTTTCGAGAGTACAGTGAGTTCTCCAACAACTTTCATCCACAATGTGACGCTGACAGTGACGGTATTGCATCCCGTGTCTAAAGTGTTGCAGGATTGGCCTTGGCCATGTCATTTTGAAGCTGAAGGAGGAGAAGCTGGCGGCCGGGCGGGCGCCTAGCAACATGTAGAAACAAGACGGCCAAGAGTTGTTCTTTGCTTGCCTAACCCCTTGTGATATTCTGGCGAAGAGGTTCCGGAGGGATGTAATCACGGAAACGAGACTTCTCTGGGATCTGCTTCAAGCGGCGCAGTAGGAAAAAAAAAAGAAAAAAGAAAAGAATACCCCCCCCCGAATCAGGAGACAGCTCGAGGGAGGGAGAATCATGACAACAAAGGTCTATGCATTGGTTTCTCAATTCTCTGCAGGCTCAGGGTTGCTCCTTACATCGTCCGCAGGCCGTGGATACGACCGGTTCGGCAGGGTCCCAACAGTCGACGTCATCGGCCCCCCCCCCATTTTCATAATCGGCCCACCGACTGCCGACAGCTCCGGGCCAAACAACAGTAGTCGGACCTTCCTCGTGGAGAAGGTTTGCCATCTATGAGTCGTGATGATGCAATTACGTTTGATGACGAACCACATAAATCGACAGGTTTTGACCAGGTCATGAGAATTCAGGTATCATTCGATTTTGTTGTGAGCGGCTAGGTAAGAACGAAAAGCATTCCAGTAAGGGTCATAGAATTTTCACATTTAAACTGTATACTGAGACGTAACCTACCGATATTGGTCAAAATCATCACAATGGCTCCTCACCACGTCCTCATTCTCGGCGGCCACGGCAAGGTCGCGCAAATCCTGACCGGCAACCTGGTGCGACGCTCATGGAACGTCACAAGCGTCATCCGTACCGCCGAGCAAATCCCAGAAATCAAGTCCCTGGGCGAAGGACACCCGGGAGCCATCAATGTGCTTGTCCGCAGCTTGGAAGATGTCAAGTCTGACGCCGCTGCGAGCGCTGTGCTCGAGGAATCCAAGCCGGACATGGTGGTTTTCTCGGCCGGTGCGGGCGGGGAAGGACCTGCTGAGCGGGTATGACCTTTTTTTTTTTTTTTACGCACGTCCGTCTAATTCATCGTAAGCTAATACGAATATGCAGACCTTCCTCATCGATCGAGACGCAGCCTGCCATTTCATCCGCGCCAGCGCTGCCCGACCTTCCATCACGCGCTTCGTCATGATATCCTACCTAGGGTCCCGGCGCACCAAGCCCTCGTGGTGGAACAAGGATTCCTGGGCTGCGATGCAGGAGATCAACACTGGAATACTTGCAAAGTACTACCAGGCCAAAGTCGTTGCCGACGAGGAGCTTTTCAAGGAGTCCAAGAAGCAAGGATCGGATTTCGCTGGAATTTCCCTTCGCCCAGGTACCCTGACTACAGAGCCGAAGGGCGGCGTGATGTTGGGCAAGACGCCGGTTTCGAGCGGTACATCGAGTCGCGAGAGCGTAGCTGCTACGGCGGAAGCACTGCTGGCAGCGGATGGGGTGAAGACGTCATGGGTGGATATGTTGGATGGAGAAGAAGATATTGAGAGCGCGGTCAAGAGGGTGATCGCTGAGGGTGTGGATGCTATTGAGGGTGAACCGATTTTGGGAAAAGCATAGGGCCAGGCGTGTGTGCATGTACATACATAGTATGGACTCCGTAAAATAGTGTGCAGTATCGAGGCTTAGGGTTCCCCACCAGCCCAACCCAATTCTCCGGCATGATCGATTTCGTGATATTAGGCCCACGTGAATGCTCGCCAAACGCCAGCGAGGCTTTGAAATATCGTGTCCTCGAGAGTGATTTTGCGTCCGTCTTTTTCGGTATGCTGAATGTGTTTTCCCCTGGTAAAGTCCAACTCTTGACACCTTGCATACGCAACAGTTGCCGCATCGTGAATCACTAATCACGACGACCTCACTCATTTAGGTCATACCGGGCTGCCCCTCACTTTAAGTCACTAAAACACTCGTTTTTCACCATGTTATCCTCAAGATCCATATCCAACAGACCAACGAGGTTGATCTCCCTCTTCCTCCTCTCCTTCGCAGTCATGGCAAGCATCGTGCACCTCAAACAAACATGGCCCGCCGACGGCCCCTTCCACTCTTCCCATTCCCACGAAGCTTACTCCCTTGCGAAACATCGCAATGATAATAACGTTGACGGAAATGGAGATCTGCATCCTGTTTTCCTGGCTTGTGACAACCCAGAGTTTATGGGTACTTGCAGGGGACATGTTGTGGGTGTGGATAGCTGCTGTAAGTTTTCGCTGACGGCATTGCTCTCGGGCTCCAGCTGGCTGCTTTATGTGATTGGCTGACGGTGGTGGTGTCTTGTATTGACGGGCGAGGCTGACAACATTCGATGCATCAATAGACGAACTCGGCGACTCGGATTCCGACGACGACGACGACGACGAAAAGGACGAAGCAATACTAGTTGACGACACAGAGGAATCGAATGTCGGCTCGCTGCAGGTTTTCTCCGATGCTCGATGCTGCATCCTTTATTCGTACGTTTTCCTTGCCCCCCCTCTGGTCTAACCTACACAGAGTTCATTGACGCATAGATTTACCCGTCCTATCACCGTGCCCCACCACGCAGCCTCTCCCCAAGCTTTTAATCCCCTCCGTCAAATCGCATGCTCTCGTCCACTTCCACAATTTGACCCTTGCCTTCTGACATTTCCAACAGCAAGCCCTCCTGCAAGGGGAGTACGCTAAACATCCGGCAAACCGTCCTCCACGTTGCCTCACTCCTCCCGTCATCCTTCCAGCCACCACGGCTCAACCACAAGTTCGTGTCGAGCATCAGCTGCCCTGCCCAAGATGTGTGCGAGCAGCTCGAGTTTCCAGAGCCAGCCCACCACAGTGTGACGGTGAATGTCCTGACTAGCTGGGCTAGTAAGGAGCATGAGCACCCCCAGAGCGTTGATGCCATCACTGGGGCTAATGGTTTGTCGTCGAGCGAGGAGGGTCAGGGGGATAATGGCGGAGGTGTCGTCGTTCTCGACGATGGAGTCACGGCTCGGGTCGCTACGGAGGATAGTGGTGTGGATCGGGATTGGCTCGAGGAGATTTTGTCGAGTGCGAAGGATGAGCCTGAAAAAGAGATGAAGCTGTGAGCGTCTGCCTTTGTAGGGCAGGTGTCGTCGCAATGCGGGGTATATTGGGATGATTGTCGAGTGCTCCTTCCATGCAGTCCTTGGCTCTTGCTCACAATAGTGGGTCCATGCTCTTTATTATCACCCCATCATATTGTATCTTTGTCCCATCACCGTGTTATGTCCCTCATATAATTCCTAGGTCTCGAGTGCACCAAGTAATCGAGTCATTCCATAGTTTCGAGTGTTCGGGCTTCGTCGATGACGTCGAGGTGGGATATGAGATGCGGTTTCGATTCATCGTGGGATATATCGTTTGCGTCCCCCATATATTTATCCTCCCTCAGCCGTATTCTTCCGAGCTCTTCCCAATATTCCCATATCCCTCCTACCATCACGCTATCGAAGGTCGGTGCAGTCGTGGCGTATTATAGTAGTCGTCGAGTTCAAGAAGAGAAGACCGAGCATCACCGCCCTCGTCGTTCTACGAGAGCTTCCATCCCTCAACCTTAAGTATCTCGAGTCGACCGATGAGCACGGAACACAAGTGTGGGGTGGAGAGGCAAGGCAGGGAGGCAATCATGACGATGTATATGTATGAATATCCACATCCTGAATCAAAGGCATCAACTGCTCAATAAAATTTCATCCATGTGTATATGTATATCCTGGCCGAGGCAACACGCTCATGGCCCACGGACCGAGCCCCCTTGTTCCATGGGGAACGTCCGATGCATGGATGGGTCGGCCATGGTTGGATATGATTCTATTCCAAGCTACTACCCCGCCTCCCTGAGCAGGTGCGAAAGGCGTGTGAAGTGACAAGACATTCTTTGGCAGGTGCTAAGTATGTATAGTATAGTGTATGCGTGTGCTGGGGCCCACCGATTCGGCTTCGGGGCGGGACATGTTGCCTAATGCGAGGCTATGGCGGCGGCCGTGGGCGGGGCGGAGGGCAGGTGGAAACACATAAAAGCAAGCAAACATAATAAAGGTTATTTGTGTTGTATACAAGCTGTGGTATAATTCTCGGGACCGAAGGTTGAGTATAGTCTCCGGGTAGTCAACAGAACTAGCCCGTGAGTGGAAGGGATCGGATATCCATAGCCCATGTATACTTTTTTTTTTCGCACTCTTGGTATTCCAGGATGAAACCTAGCTTAGAGTCTACGGACGACGGCACTTCCAAGGTTTTTTTTTATTTCTTTTTCTTCTTTTTGCATTGACTGGGTTGTACATTCTCGGGCATTGAAAAGTGAGGGATCCATGGATTATGGGATGTTCAATGCTGCTTGTATGAGTGAAAGGGGAAACCAATTCTTCGTGAGCGGGCTTTCCCTGGTTGTACAGGCCACGAATATTGGATACACATATCGTATAAACATTGGATGGCAGCATGAGATGGAGAAAGAGTATCACAATCGTAGACATGAGTAATATGAAGTTGAACAAAGTGGTACGTGTCCTTTTCGTCATTGTTCTCCGGAGACGCTGCATGGAATGAATCTGCCTCTTACCCTTGCATATACCGTTGAAGTCCTACCAATAACTCCGAAATATCATTGACCAACCAACCTACGGATGAATCCCAACCTTCTTCTTCCTGCTCTTACCTCACAGAACGGTCCGAAGAGCCATACCTACAATAGCGCAGGAGTTCCCCCGATCGAAGGTGGACGTCTATACAGAACGGACATCTACATCACCACTGACACTGCCCCCCTGGCCCTTGACACTGCCAATGACACCCTCCATGAAGCGCACCTAAGCATATCCATGAGTTTCTCTTTGCCGAGGCAGCCTAGAGATCTGAAGGGGATATTCCTTTGCGGATCCTCGGGTCGTACGCCGTGATTGGGGTTTCCCGGCACATGCTGAGCGATGTATATAGATTTTTGGAGCGGTATAGTAATCCACACCTCACTCCATCTGTTCATACACTTGCCCTGAAAAGCCCATCTGCGTTGTCCGAAGCCGACAGACACACGCATGGTTTTCACGCTCGACGGCCCGTTGGCAGTAGTCCAATGGCATTGGCGGACTTCACATTCCGAGTGACTCATCCATCATCCATCAAGACTGGGTAGAGCGTGTACCTCAGAATGTGGCGGTCTCAGGATCTGTGGGTTTGCGCGCTTTTGCACCATCTTCCCGTGCTCAAAACGGGAAGGCTGGATGCAGTTTCACTCTAAATATCGTAACCTTATTGGTGAATCTCGTCTGGGGTTGATGTATGATGATGTTATACAATGCATTTATGTTGACTAGTTAGCCTCAGATGTTGGTTGGCAAGCGTTTGTAGTCCCATTCTGGAACATAAAAAAGAAGGAGAAAAAGAAAAAGAACTTCTCTAGTTTTCGGTGCCATGTCCTTCGTCGGACATTCTGTGTTTTGACAACTGCCTGCCACTCGCGACATGGCGCATTGAAAATCTTGACAGCATGAAAGTAACTTGACGTTTCGGGACCGAATGGCCAACCCCGAGGCCGGCGGCGGCGGCGGCTAAGTTAGTTTATTTTTTTATGTTGTCGGTAATAGAGTTGGGGAATTTGGGGCAGAAAAGGATGGAAGGTGGAAAATAAACAACCGTGCACGTAGGAGAATGTCCGGCGGGCCGGTTGAGAGAATGAAGAGAAGTTGATGAGGTTGAAGCAAGACTGGACCTTTGGAGGTTGGGGCCTTTCAATGAATCAAATGTCTGCGGTGTAATGGAAAATTCCGTCTCAATTGGAAGACAAAGGGAGAGAAAGAAAAAAAAAAGAAAAAAAAAGGCGATGGATGTGGGTGAATGGTCGTGGCTTGAGATGAGTTTCACGAAATCGATGATGGCGCTCGTTGATCGAATTCGGGGTGAACAAGCCGCCCTTGCCAGTGGTGGCGGATGGGTATGAGCGTTGAGGGGGCTGGCTGAGGCTCGAACCACTCTCTCACTTCACTGCATTATAGTGGGTGGTTATACTGATAGGCATCATCTCTTGAGAGCACGGCTACTGTGATTTTTCGCTGCACTTCCAGAGTCCGTATACTAAGGGTCCACCAGGCCCATGTCCCATTCGTGGAGAGAGATATGCAGGATGTATAGCCCTTCCCCCCTTCACACGAACTACTATAATGTCAGCATATATGAGCTGAAAATGCTTGTGATATTAGTTTTCGGCGGCGTTTAGATATGATAAGCAGATGTAGGCAAACTTGAAAAATACGGACTTGTATTGATTTTCGCATTTTGGGGTGCGTCCCTTTCGGTGCAGGACTTTTTTGATCACCACTGAGAGATGCCAAGTTGTGTCCTCAAGAAGGCCGACTACCCAGCAAAGTCCGGGCAACTCGCTGCATAACCCCTATTTCCACATATCCATTGTGCTTGGCACACACAAACATTTCCTTCCTCTAAAGGATCCTCTCCTCTCCTCCGCTCTATCTTCTTTAACCGCCAACTTGTTTTCCACTTGCCTCTTTTCCCTTATCTCCTATGCGCGCTCAGGGACGGAAGCAGAAGCAAAGAAGCAAGAACAAGAAAGGGCACAGCAGCATAGCAGCATCATTCGGCACAACGTCAACCCTTTCGGTGATTAGAAGCTGGGCAAAGAACGCCACACAGGGGGTAGCCTGCCGTCGCTGCATCTCGATGTGACCTTGAGGACTCTGACGAGGTTGGTGTCGGTTTCGAAGATGGATGGGGAACAGCACTGCGAGCAGTCTGCACAGCGGATACAGGGTAAACGGGCAGCGGGGAAATGCGCTAGTTGATTTTGGCTCAGGCTGACGGTCTTCGCGGCTAGTAGGCATTGATTCCTTGGCGCTCTATCTACGGACTACCAGATTCGATGTACAGCCTGCAGTATACAAATGGAATAATATCTATGAAGTAGGTCTCTCCTGTGCGTTATTCTTGTGGGTTGTCGTCCCAATTTTTCACTACCTGCTCTTCTTCCTCTTCCTCCTCCTCTTCTTCCTCTTCCTCTTCCTCTTACTCCTCCTCCTTCTTCTTCTTCTTCTTCTTCTTACTTGATATGCTGGTTTGCCCCAAGTCTCAACTACTGCAGCCCCAAGGGTCGCTGCCACTGTGCTGTTCTTCACGCACACCGCATCACAAACGCCGGGCGGGCGGCTCACATTTTAGGGTTAGCTACCATCCTTCATGACATAGCCGGGCGGGCGTTGGGGGTGGAGGTCGTCCGATTGGGTCGCCCATTATGAAATAAATAGAAAAGGCCGACCGGACCCGTCACCAGCCTCCACCAACCCGTCAAAAAAGGGAGGAGCAGACCGGGGACAAAAAGCTTGTTTTCTTTCTTATCTTCCAGTTCAGCCACTTAGGAATCAGGGCTGAGAAATAGCTGCATGAATATTGGCAGTTTGCAGAGAAGATGCAAGAGATGAAAATGTTCATCATCCACCCTCCCCCTGGGCGCGCGCGGGCGCCCTTGTAAATCCTGCCAGGAACGGTATCGACCCCGACTATCTCAATTCAAGTCCCTGCAGCTGAGTTTGAGAGATCTGCATGCTGTATGCGCACTAGTTCGCCAGCACGGATCTCACGACCGTTTTTCAATAGCGTCTGTCCGGTGCTTCAGTGTGGGTGTTTGTACGCCATCTGCGGGAAAGAAGTCAAGTGATTAGGATTCAGCAGCCACCCAACGCCTGGTCATGATGACATGTGTATTTCGAGAGAAAGATCAACAGCGATGGATACGAGAAAACGAAACTGCTGCTTGAGCCAGGTCAACGTGCTTGGTGTGTCTATCTCGGGGTGCTGCAGCCGCCCCATCCCTATTCGGTTGCACCCCTCCTACCTGTAATCTTTGTTATCAACATCTATCATCTAATCATGTTCATCAACTCTTGATGTGAAGATGTCCAAACTTCATGAGAAGGTTGCATCAAGAAGCCAGAGGCGCTACAGTTTAAAATTACAACCCCCACCGTATCTGGCAGGACGGGAGGTCGCCTCCCAGAAGTGCTGCTGAGGGAAGATGTCTTTTTACTCTCCTCGCAATGTATGTACCTGTAGCAAATACACAGCACTTGGCAAGGTATTCAATGCTGTGACATAGCCCACAGAATGCCAGTGGAGGCTTCAATGCCGGGTTGGTATCGTATGATAGCGACAAGAGCAAAGAATACTTTAATAACTATAGAAATTCATCGGGCTATATTACCGGGATATTTCCAAGTATGTTCAACAAAAGATGCCGACAAGCAATCTGACATGAGCGCTAGGGCTGGCATTCTCCTGGTTTCGACTCGATTTAGGCACATGTTTCTAAGGATTCTGCAGCGACAATTTCCAAAGAGCGGATCCTTGGTGTCCAACAGGAATCCTGGATATCGCGGCACATCAATCGGCTACGTCGGCAAAATAAGATGGAGGTTTTTACACCCTGAACTTGAAGGACGCGAGGAGGATCCTCTGCTCTTGCTTACAAATTCCCATCTAGCCCCGGATTTCAACAAAGATCCTAGGGGAAGAGAAGAAACAGTAGTAGAAGACAATCTCATCCATGTTTAGCTTCAGCTGGAATTCAAGGCGTCGCACTGAAAACCGGAAAACAGCAAACCGTACTGATTATCGGACGGCATGAGTGTGGACCGATGGCCAAAGCGCCTTCCGCACCGCGACCGGGCTTGGCCCGGTTCTGGCTGCCGATGTGCAATGTCGTCCGTCGAAACTAGCATTCAAGACGGACCAATGACCGCATGCTTGTGTTGGGTTGTATTGGCAAGTGACACCCACCTGGCTGCATCTCCAGCAGCAAGAGCCTTTATTTCACCATGCCTTTTCAAGGCGCGACAGATAATCTTCAAGGTTTTAGTGACTCCTTGTGTCTTTCAGCGTGCTTCTGATGTGGTTGTTCTGTCACGGCCCCCCAAAAGCCCAACCCTAGCCAACCACGGGGTCTGAGGACACAGTTCGAATGGAGGTTGGCTTGCGTTTCTCGTATCCACAGGGCGGCCGGGGAACCACGTCTCCCGCAGCTAGTGATGCGACCTTCGGCGGTGGTGGCCGCAAGGTGCTTCGGGCCTGAAATCTGTCTGACCGAGTGCATGTTCCTTCTTGATAATAGACACGGCTGATTGGTTCCCTGTTTTACTTCGACGAGTAGCTGTGAGGAAGGCTTTATAGCACCTCAATTGAACAGGGTATGTATCCCAACAATTGCAAACATACATACAGAACACACGACTTTAGCTTAGTTAGGTTGATCGACTCTGAGGCCACCGATAGACCTAACCACCCAAGCGCCGAGATAGGCCGAGGGAAATAAATGGGGGAAGAATCTCATTGATCAAAAAGCACAGGTGAATTGTGAATGAAGGTTGGAAGGATGAGACAGGCTCTGACCGCTCTCATTTTGACGCCGTTTCCTTTTTTTCACACAATCGCAATTGCACGGTTCAGGGGTAGGAAAGCATAGTGCAAACTCTAAGGCAAAATGTTAAGCTTTGACTGGGCAAACTTGCTGCTAGTGTCAGACAGACCCTGGAATAACAAACTCAACAGGCGGTCGTCAGTGGCTTACAGGGGACCCACGCTTCTGCCTTGACAGGGAAGCTGCTGCAGCCTTTACGAGCACCTTTGATAGGATGTGACTGCAAGGTTTGCGGCGTTCGGGGCTTTTGCGAAAAAGAAGCTTGGCACCACCAAATTCCCATGACAGACCAAGAAAGTACATGTGTACATACTGCCGAATGTAAAAATACACCCAATATAGATTTACACGTTGTGCAACATGAAAGAAGGAATCTAAGCTCTCTTTTTGGCTTCCACGAGTTCTGTGTGAAATCAATATGTTCCGTGGGAACAAGTCGCACACATTGCTATTCTTGCCTGCACACCCGTCGAAATGCCCTACTCGGAGCTTCCCGTGCTTACGGCGTTTCTAGTACGTACCGTGGTAGCCTGACGGTAGTGTACCCATAAGCCAAGACGCTGTGGGGCGTCTTGGGTGTGAAGGGAGAAGACAAGAAACGAATCAGGAAGACGCCTACCAGCTATTCTTTGGTCTTTTTTTAAGACAACTCATCTCTCCTCTCGGCCTTTTGACTTTTAGGTGAGCTACAGTATATCGGTGTGGACAAAGACTGCACCTGCACCTGACAGAGCCTTTTCCCGAGACATGCCAGTGACGTTGAGCTCATATGACGCCTTCTGTGTGACTACTGACCCCATCGAGCTACTGCGGTATACCATATCGCCGAAGCCACGATTCCCTACGTGCAGCCGGGGCAGGCAGTAGTGGCCGGGAGGGTAGAGAGGCCACGCCGAAGTCCTCGAAGGCTACCTCGCCCACGATCCAATGACGGCCCTTCGGTTGGTCTTCCATCATATAGCATGATATCTGTTGTTGGAGATAGGGTGTCTGTAAGATAGAGGATGCCAAGAGGTGGAGATGGTAGTGGGGGGCGGGCGGCGACTTGGGTGGGGTGTCCTTCGAAGTGGTTGGGAGCACGAGGGGAACACTGGAGGATTCTATTCGAGTAGGTATCAGGTTTCTAGAGTGAACCAGAAACCTATAGATATTGGTTGGTATTGGTATCTTGGAGAGGCAGAGGACAGCGATGAGTGGTCACGCTGCTGCCACGAAACGAAACAACCTCTGCATCTTCAGTGCTGCGCTGGGGGCGGAAGAGGCGGTGCAGTAGATGCCCGTCTGAATATCTTAGGAAGCACAGATTCGCGAGATGACCACCACAGCCAAACTCAGAACATGGAGACCGGATTTTGCAGGCGGCCGGTGAGATCTCGAAGACAAAAGAGTCGCAGCCATCATGATCTTGGGTACCATCATTTTAGATGCCGTCCCGGGGGTCTGAAACATGAAGGAAGATGCAGCCTACCACTCAGCCCTAGGCCATCCCATCCATCGAAAATAGGCATATCTAGAATCATGTAAAATAAGATGGCGATGGCGGGAGAGGCTATGCCATGCATCCCGCATAGAAATGGGAGTAGGGAAAAGCCAATCGTGAGATAGAAGAGCCTTCCTGCTGGGGCACACTTACCCTGGGGAGGCAACAGTCAAAGTCGCAGCAAGAAGTTTAAATATATGGCAAAAAAGAGCTAAAACCGCTCGGACTGACAGCGGCTCGTGGACAGCTGGTCGCGAATCGAGCATTAGGATTTTTCACCTAACTATTGGCTCGGGGTCCGGTAGTGCTTGTGAAGGCTGAGCAATCCCAATGGTGTTGGGAATGCTATGCAGCCAGGCTGTCAAGGTGAAGAGCTCCGAATAGTGTGGGGCGATGTCACCGACTAGCTTCGGGGCTAGAGGGCTGAGCGATAGGGCTAAATAGCTAGCAAAATCTCCTCTGCCAGTCAAACAGAAATAGCTGCAGGATGTGCATGTGCTTCATCTACAATATGCATAAGGGCTGTTTTGCCTGTTAAATGAATATTGTACGTCGTTCTAACGCATTCCTAACTGATAGCGGCTAATAGCGGCATCGAGGTGTGTCTTCCCTTGTAGAATCTCAATTTGAGCTTGCCGTGTGTATATTCGGACGATGATTTTCCCGGGAGGATTTATTGTTGTCCATGTCATCGGCAGTCGTTCTGGTGGATATCTATTTTAACTGCATAACATATTCCGTGCCGTTTTCAGAGAGCTGTTGATTTTTTGCCGTTTTGGGCAGGCACAGGATACGGGAAAGAATATGCAAGATGATAAAGCGTACCTGTGGTAGCAAACCCCACTACACCCATACCGTGCACACCGACGGGTATAAGCTACAGTACACAATATACATCAAGCTCGACACACCACCCCCGAGTCTTGGCATGATGCTGCACACGGCAATTGGGGGGCCATGGGCTTAACCCAAAGGGGATGGAAGCTTATTTTTAGCTCGCAATTGTTTACTTTGACGTCCACCCGTGCGAGGATTTCTACGCCGGCAATAAGGTATCCATCGTTGTACAGCCTGCATTTCGCGTTTACGACGGCCGATACGAAAACTCTGCTACATCTGCACCCTCTGCACCCCGTTTGCTCGATATCGATGCCGCTCTTCCGAAGGTAGACTTTTAGAGACACGGTCTCAACTGGGCAGAGAGCATTTTGGGCCGTTCCGTTGCGCAGGTTGGACCGATTTTGCAGCGGGGAGCACAACTCGGAATCGGGACAGCAATCTGATTCAGACTGCAGGCTAGCTCGCGGCACATTGCCCTACGTTTCTCTTATTTTAGATTTCGCCTTCCCGCCGGCCGAAGGTTGCGAACCCAGGACGCCAAAACCCGCTGCGTGCGTATATTATGTTGGGGGTACCGTAAGCTACCGAGGAGTGCGCTCCGGATCTCGCAGAATTTCGGCGGGCTATTGTTTCCATCACAGTGGGACCGGGCATTTGGAATCTGGTGCATACTTGCATCCAACGATGTTGGCGGAACTTTATCTCAACTACCATACAGGCTCAGGCCCTGCTGCTGTATGATGGTGTTCGGTAACCACCACAATGTGTATTGGCATCATAGGACGTGCTAGCTCGCATCTTTCCTCTGGCGTGGCTTTTCTAGGGTGGGGCTGTACTCTATCTGGGGTTTAAGATTGGATTGAACAACACCCCCCCTGTGGGTCTTAGACACACCTTTCCGCATTGCCCTGTGTATGGTCAAGATGTCCAAACTTTCCCCTCGTGAGGCGCCCAGCTGTATTCAGCCAAGCACCCGAGAGCTCTTCGACGACAGCTCACGGTAGGTCTACTGGCAAGCCTCGACACATTAACAACACCATGGGGAAAATTGACGGGAAGTGGACCCCTCCTTCAACACCACCTTCCATCGTCATGGAGGGCACACACGAGAAGTGCCTGATTTCCAGGCCGGCGGCTGTCCAAACACCCATCCCATTTGCCTCTTTTTTTTTTTTTTTTTTTTTTTTTTGGGATCTCAAGACGCACCAGATGCTTACACTGCGTAAGCTGAGGATTTGGAAGTATTCCTTCTGATGCAAAGCAGTTTGGGGTGGTTGGTTCGCAATTCTAATGCGAATAACATTTCCTGCAGCAGCCCTGCGCCCTCCAACATTGGACACTGCGTCTGTTGTGAAGCCCTGCGACAAAGTTAGCCATCGTTGTGCTGCAGTCGATAGATAATGGGAGAGACAACAGAGGCCCAAAGAGACGAGATCCAGACGCGGCCGACACCCCGTGGCGTGTGCCTATGGAGAAGTTGCTGGGTTCAGTGATCTTCCACAACTTCAATCACCGAAACTTGCAGCATTAGCTCACCTCGAGAAGACGGCTTGGCCAGCTGGCAAAATCGGGCCCTATCATTTCTCCCACTTTGCTCATGCCCGAACTCCTTTCTCCTCTTTCAGTTGCCAGCCCTCACGTCCTTCTCGGTCCCCGCTCGTCGACCACCGGCGCGCAGAATTTTGGATTCAACGTCCCAGAGTGGGAAATGAATGACTGCCGCTTGGCCGCCCAATTCACCATCACACCCCATTGGCCTTTGAACAGTTGGACTTTGCTGTTCCCGTGTCGTCTTTGTTCGTACGGTCACTAGGCATTCACGGCCATCTTCTTTTCCGCCAGGCTATTGTGGGTACCTTGCTGTTTGGTGCCTTGGCCTTCCGTCCTTCCCGTCATCGTCATCATCCCTCGCTCATGGACCCCTGAATTCGATGCTTTGCGTGCCGTGATACCTTCAAAGGCCCCCAAGAGAAGAGCAGGAAGGGGCTTGACACCCATCGTCACTTTGATAATCCTCCTTGTAAGTCGTCCTGAAATTACAGAACCAGCCAAGAAAAGGGATAATATGCACACGATTCTCCCAATCCGTCTTCACCACCCCTGTAAACAGCTCCCCCTCGTAGGGATGAAGAAAAGGCCACCGTTATCTGGGGTCGTGCCATGTACCGGCTACATTTTGTCAAATTACTATGGACGAGTGATGTCTACCCCCGCGGTTGAAGTATGCTCTTGCTTGTTCGATGCCAGGAAACAAAGGGCCCCTTCAGAGCCAAGACCCCAGGACCCTGGTCCCCTACGTCTTGGATACCTGTTCCATCCCAACTTTGTACATCGTATCGACGACGTCCAAGCTCTCAGCTCCATGTACATGCTGAGGCTGCTGACACTGCCTCGACAGAAAAGGTGAGCCAGATGGAGGGCCATGCCCTACCCCTGCCTCCATTGGCGTTGTCAATGCTGCTACTTTGGTATCAGCGTCTGGGCGTGGCGTCTGGGAGTTCCCAATCCGCCGCTCCCGATATGAACCACCCCCATATACACAATACCCAGCATGGGAGCTTGACCATCTCTATACATATATGATATTCCGGAAGAAGTCTGTCCTCCTCGCAAACACACTTGCATACTTCATCCCGTCGTCTTGGTTCATATGTTTTTGGAACTCTACCGCTCCCCGCCTTCCCCCTTTCTCCTTCTCCTCAAGGTGTAACTGCTCTCTAGTTCTCCTTAAGAGACCTCCCTTCGCTTGTCTACTTCCGTAATTTCATTAATCACTCGCTCGACTGTATTCTGCATTCCCAGATAATCAACTCACATTAACTCGGCTCCGGCAAGATTCCGCAAACGACAGCAATCTTCCCGCCCCGACATCTAATGCATCCAAGGTCATCGATGGGAGCCGTATACAACGTCATAATATAAGCGACTAACCAGCGCCGCCTTTTCAGTCCCTCGCTACTGTCAACCTCCTCGTTTACAAACACACTCGCGGCCTTTCTGCAGTCTTTTGTTGTGCTAAATAGCAACAATGGTGTTCTGTGCTTATTGTGGAAAGAGCTTCACCAGGAAGGAACACCTGGAGAGGCACATTCCAAGTCGTATGTGGAAACCCCCAACAGCTCGACAGCTGTCGACAATGACGCTAAATCTTTTTGACCAGACACCAATGTCAAGCCGCATAGATGCAGCGCTTGTCAACTCTCGTTTGCCCGACGGTAGGCACTTTCCAACAACAAATCCCAATAACCTGGAAGTTCAGTCATTCTAACAAGATCTCCAACCACAGTGATCTCCTCCAGCGACATCATGCTACCTACCACGAAGCCCGTGACCCGATGGAACCACTTCCAGGAGGTGTTCCCTCTGCACCGGGCAGACAGCCCATTGCCTGCCTGAACTGTGCTCAAGCCAAGACTGGTTGTGACAAGCGTGTCCCATGTGCACGATGTGCAGACAAGAACCTCCCCTGTGCCGCTCGTTTTGCCAGGAGGTCCTCCAAGATCCGGGCTGCTCAGGCCCAGGCCCAGGCCCAGGCCCAAGCCCAGGCTCAAGCTTCGGTAGCGATGCAGAACCAACTTTCTCCTGCTGCGCCGACCTCCCAGCAGCCATCGACAAGCCCACAACCGGCCCTGGTAGCGAACTTCAACCAGATGGATATCGACGTCGGCGTGAAGCCCGACGTCCCAAGCGTCACTCAGTCCGAGCCAGCAGGCCTCATGTCCTGCGGCACGATTGACCCGCGACTCCACCACTCGAGCCCGCCCATGAAGAAGAATAGCCACGCATGTCATAGTCACACCCACACCCACAGGAACAGCGACGACTTCCCTTCACCACACACCCGCATGGAAACCCTAGACGAGTTCATGGGTCTTGCTCCAGACTTTGCAGGTGCCACCGAGCCAACATTCCAGGATCTTCTGGTCTGGCCAGATTATCCTCTGGATATGGATATGTACAGCTCCACAATGCCGCTCGCGCCCAGCCATTCAGAGATCCCTATGCCCTTTGGCGATGTATCCGACATTTCCTCGGAACCCATCTCCTCTCGGGGAAGCATCCACACCAGGCACACCAGCATTGCGACGGTTGACCTGGACCCGCATTTCACAGCTTCTACCAGCAGGGCATCCTCCACGTCTTCGCCGGCCGTGTCAACTGTGAAGCTGGCAGCCGGAATCAAGTCTTCGGACATCCCCGAGTTTGAAGTTGTGGTTGCAGCAGAAGCAGCCTGGCCCCTCGCTCGCTGCACACAGCCCATATACTCTGGATCCTGTCCCAGGACAGCAATCGTCCACCTTGAATGTCTGGAGCAGAAGTCCAAGCAAGAAGGCATCTGGGACGGCTTGGAGAAGTATTTGGACGCGGCTGACTGGGACGCAACTGATCTCGCTGCCGTTGTCCCACTCAGCCAGCAAACACGAGACAAGATGCTGGCAATCACCCAGAGCTTCCTTCACAAGGCCCTCGATATCCATCGCGGAGGCCGAGGAAGCAGCAGGTACGGGTCTCCTTCGTACGGTGGCGATTGGAACTTCCTCGTTCTACCTCCCACGAAGATCTTGGAGTACTTCCTCCGAAGCTACGTCAGGAGTTTGAGCCCCTTCTACAGCCTCGTCTACACTGGCACTGTTGACCCCAACGAGATGTTGCGAAACAACCAGGCCAGCACGCTTCTTGTGCTACTCATGATTGCGCAGGGGGCTGCCATGGTGCCCATGGCCGAAGCCAGATACCTCTGTGCGGGCCTGACGGAAACCTGCCGCATCAACCTCTTCGATATCATCGAGAAGGATGTGGAGCTCAGTGCTGACCCGATCATACTGCGGTGTGCACTGCTGTTCACTCTCCTGGGTGCATGGAGTGGTGACAAATGGCTTATGGACATTGCCATGGGTCAGCGCGGCATGTATCTCTCGGTAAGACCCAGAAATCCGATCTGCAGGGTGGGTGACGCAAGCTGACACTCGAAAAATATAGATGTTGAAGCACGCCGGCATGCTGGAGCCTCAGCAAGGAAATGCCCCGGCGTTTGACAGCTCGTCATCGCCAGATCTCCAATGGCAAGCTTGGCTTCGACGGGAGAGCAGGAACAGGTAAGCCAAACGCAGCCCCCACCCACCCACAGGCCCCCAACATTACTAACAAGGCTTGTTTTTGCGACTAGGCTTGTGTACAACTGGGTCATGGTGGACCAGGAACTGAGCCTTTTCCATGACACGGCACCACAACTCAGCGTCACGGATCTGCAATGCCCTCTCCCCAGCCCCGAGTCACTTTGGATGGCCACCTCGGCCGACCAGTGGACCAAGGGGATCCAATCGGTGTATGGCAGCAATGCGTCTCCCTACCTGATTGGAAATCCTGCCATCTCCCCCTCCCTCTGCGACCTCTTCCAAGACTTCCTCCATGACAATCTCTCCCGGAGGCAGGGCAGCCTCTGCGCCCAGCAGCTCCGGCTTCTCCTTCACCCCCTGCAGTCCATGCTTTGCCACCTGCGGCAAATGCTGTCTTGCTTCAGCGACTTGCTGCCTGCCCGCTCCCGCTCGCAGAGGTCGGTCACCAAGGCCGGCACCATGCAACGCCTCGAAGAAGTTCAGCAGCTGTTGCAGAAGTGGTACGAGCTTTCTCTTGATCTCAAGAAGAAGAATCCCAAGTGCCCCGTCAGCCGCTGCAACATCGTCCTCTACCATCTAATCAGCCTGAATGCCGTAACAAACTTCCCCGAGATTGAGCGCATAGCAAGGCGAGAGGGCTTCGAGTCCGCCCATCCCTCCTCTAGCGCTCAGGCCGGCAGCACCGTCTCTGGCATCAGCCTTTGGGACATCGCCTTGAGGCACAAGCGCTGCATCTACCAGCGCGAGGAGGCCGTCTTCCACTCCGGACAGGTCATTCGGCTGCTCCGCGAGATGGACGTACACAGGCGTCCCACCTGGTGGACCGCGGCTCTGTACAGGGCAATTCTCATTCTCTGGGTCGACAGCCTGGCACGGATGGACCCTAGCTTCCAGAGTGCCGAGTCCCAGGCGTCCCCTCAGCAGCAGCAGCAGCAGCAGCATGCATCCTCTCCCAACCAGGACGGTGCCAGCCCAGCAGCAGCCTCACCCAAGTCGTCGGCACAGCTGCCTACAGGTCCGACCAACAACTCGGTGCCCATCGACCAGGTGACTCCCGAGGATCCAGCCATCATTGCCTTCCTCTGGCATGGCGAGGGCGTCCCCGTTCTCAGTGAAGACGTCGGCAGCACCGTCATTCCGCTAGATCGCCCGGACCATGTCCTTCGGTACGGCGTCCGCATCGTGGAGGGCGGCATCAGCTCCCGCATGGGCGACGGCATCAAGAGGAAGTTCGCCGCTCTCGCCCAGGCCTGGAACGTGGACACCCTCGTTTCGGGCTCGCCTGCCATGGATGGTGGCGCGCATGGTCCTTCGGTCGGTGCTGCTTCCATGAGTGGTGCGCCGATGACACATGTAAACCCAGCCGCAGTAGGACTCGGGGTCAACGTTAGTCTACCTGGTATGCCTATTGCAGTGGCGGCTATGTAGGCGCCTCTTTCTTTTGGTTTTTTACGGTCCCTTCCCTTTTTTTTCTCCGAATTTTTATTTAGCAATCTCGGGGTTTCATCCATCATGTACATTTGTCCCTGAATTACCGCGGCCTGATGATCGGATTGCGGCGTTTGATACCATAGCGAGGCACTACTGCCACTACTACTGCTACTGCTACTACTACTACTACTTCTCTACCATCTATGCCGTCATGAGAATTGCCGGAATTTAGTCCCTAGGATTTGCTTAAAAGAGGAGTAGGAGGCGTCTCCCTTTTTCCCTGTATTCCTTGTTTTCCATTTCACTCCTTTGTACCTAACACTCTGGCGCCAAGTCGTAATGCTGGGTTGTTTTTTAGGTTTTTTATTAGCCTGGCGTGCAAGGATATACCTTCGCCCCCCCCCCACTAGACTACCGTCGTGGCGAATTTTGCGATTGGATGGGAACTTTTAAGCTATTGTCTCGGGGAATATTATTTAATGACGGGATGGGATACACGGTAGTGGGATACAGGCACAAATGATAAGTACATGGCGGCTGGAGATGGATATTTTGGATATGGGTATGGGTCAAAAGCAAAGACTCGGGAATTATGGGGTCCGGAATTATTATATCACCAACATTGCGTGAGTAGTTACATTACTACAGAGGCCAATACAAAAGCGTGATGCTCTTGTTGTTTACTTTCGTACGTTCATCGATGTTGCTCTTGTGATGACGCGCGGTGACATGCTTGAATGATGGACGGGACTAGTGGTCCTGCGAGGCAGGAATGAGCAAGCAAGCAAGCAAGCAACACTGACGGTAATGAACGTTTAATATTGCCCCATTGGGGTAGGTCAGCCGGGGTGGGGGGAGTAAGAGCGAGTACCGAGACTCGACGATTTGGAAACCTTCGCGGCGGACAGCGATGCAATGCACACGGCTGATGTCACGGGCGGTGTCGTGGAACGGAACTGGTGAGAGTGGCAAGAAGGTGTTTATAAAAGTCCAAGATAATATTGTGTGCTGCTGTGGTGTTGCTGGTGCTCATAGGCTTATTTCGATGCTCAGCATTTGATCGGAATTGGCATTGGCATTGCGGCGCGCAACAACCCATGTATATGTGGTAGTTAGAGAATTGTATGTGGTGGGGCGATGCTGGTGGGGAGATGGCTTCGCGCATCCGGTCGGAAATTTTTTTATTTATTTTTTATTTTGAAAGAAGCGCATTGAAGGTGGAGCGCAGGGGCGAACTGGCATGTATTGGTATCGTATGCGCCAAGGCGACGGAATATATGTATATATGTATGTATGTATGTATAGTAGAAGGCAGGCACTGACTGGGCTGGAGATATTCCCACTGCCACCCGATCGGTTTTTTTTTTTTTCCATTTATGTATGAGCACGGGACGACATCCGAGATCAGTTGTCGGTGTGTATTGGGCCGAAGGCGTATGTATATCTATAGGTAAGACATCCGATATTCCACGGCTGGCAGGGGTGGTGGCAGTGCAAAAACGGAAGCCGATTGGGGGGGGAGGGGGGGGAAGAGGTCGTAGGATGTCATCCAAACTCGGGTCCGGCCCAGATATTTTCATTCTGCCCTTATTTGCTCGTGCTGATATTATTATGCCTGTCTGGGATCCGAGGCGACGACCATGTAAGCCCTGGCGAGTCGGAGGTGAGCATGTGGCGATGCCCGTAGGTTAAAAAAAAAAAAAATTTCAGCAAGGCGGTGGAACTGGGTGCTTTATGCTTGCAAAACACGGTCGACATCCTTTGGGACGGAAAAAAAAAAAAAAATATCCAGCCATAGGAGACACGAAATATCCGCCTTGGATGTTTCTCCGGGTTCACTTGAAGAACTAACTGCGTGATCAGCTCATTTCGCTTTTCTCCGTGTCTGGAATATTTTCATCCCTTGTGTTGATCTTGGTCGGAACCGGCTCGTGCAATTCGGCGGCTCGATTGTTTTTTGTGATTATTCTCATCCCCACGTATCTCATGCGGAGCGGCGAAGACAAGTAGGAAGGGGGAGAGGGACGGTGGGTGTGCTTAGAAACAAATTGATGAGCCACTCGTGCTCTCAATCGTATCCGACGCGACGCGGCGTCCTCGGTCGAAGCCTCACAGAATATTAGTCCGAGTCCTCCCAAACTCGGCGCTCGTCCATTGGGGGGGGGGGGGGGGGGGAAGGAGTATGCCACACAGGATGGAGAGTGTTTTGGGCCAACCTTTTTGAACAACCAGACCGCGAAGCCGCTCAGATGCACGCTGTTGTGGAATATGTTCAAGTTCCTGTGCCTCCCTCGCGCCATCGTAGTTGTCGTCTTTTCCGCCTCGCGAACCCCGGAATTCACGAACGCCTCCTTGGTCCGACGTTCGGCTCACTCGGACCCCACCGTGGGAACAGTGATCCACAGGCCCTGGGGCATTTTCTCGTAGATGATGCCCTGGTATCCTTGCGTGTCCAGCAGAAATTTATTTGTCTCCTGGTAGAGGCCAGTGAGGAAGGCGGAAGCGATTTTCCACTGCGTTCATTCCCTCGGGCCGGTGGAGAAGTCCCTTTCCCCTGGACGGTGATGAGGCGGGGGAGTGAGGTGGGTGTGGGACTGAGTGGAACTGCTGGGGGTGGTGGTGGTTGGAGTGATTTTAGTGACGCCATTTGGGGTTTAGATATAGTGACGATTCAAATGGTATTGGTGGTAGTATGAGAGTATGGTGCGGTACGGCGGATATTTTCTTATTTATGAAGACTACGATGGGCAACTTTAACCTCGTACATATATATATATATAGATATATATAGATATATGCCAATCCTCCTCGGTTGTTAGTGGTGACTATCACAGTATAAATTTAACACCGACTCATGTGCTATGAGTTTCGGTACAACAGCAATTCCAACCCATACATCTTATTTCAAAGCCAGACTTCATGTCTCAGTCTCCTGGAACAACCCACTAGCTCCAGGTTCTCTCGATATCAGTATCTCCGTAGACCACATTCCTGGCAGAAGCCTGTGTCTTTGTAGTATTTACGCGCGGAAGGCCGGATCCTTAATCCTCGCATTGTACATGTTGGGCAGTTTCTTCCGAGCTGATATTTACCGTTCTCAGGCCCGGAAGACTTAGGGGTGTTTCGTATCGGGCTCGACTTTGCCAAGGAAAGAATAAGAAATGAGCGGGATAAAATGTCACCTCGTCGAACATACGATTGCTATCTATGTCTAGGCTTCGACAAAAGAGTGTCACCGATGGACGCAGTATTTTGCCATGCCGAACAAGCAGTTCGAATCCTTATATATGCTTAGGTATTTGGCCTCTTCTTGCCCCACGCGAATACCCACACTTGACTACCTAACTAGTAACTACCTGAAGAATAATATACCAACCTCCACGACCAGCTTCGCCCCCAGTCATCTCTCTAGCAAAAGAAACTTCGGGGCGAAATCGTGCAAGCCCTGGCGTTGGAGTTGGAAAACCCGCAAACCTCCGATACGGTCCCGGAACACAATACTATTTTGCATCGTCCTGCTAAAAGATCCATGGACAGTAACGGAAAGGAAGCACAAGACGAGAGAGAGCACACGACAAAAGGATCCTACCCTTCTATAGCAGCCGTGCTTCACGCTACCTTATGCAAAGGAAAAAGGCAATACGAAGACGCGGCGGAAAAAAATTGACATCGACCTTGATTCTGGTACCAGTGCTGATCCCAGCGTTGACAACAACTTGGGCACCAAAGAACATCACCCATAATAGTCGATACCGGGGCACACGGTAGCGCAAGGGAAATAAAAACAGCAAAGTATCCTTCTCCAGAGAAATCTGGCTCATTTCCAGTTCTGGCTCCATCAACTCATTCACACTTGGCGGAAGCAAAGACATCGATATATCACCAATATCATCTGCCCCCAGATCCTTCTACCACCCCCGCCCTAGTCAAACACACGGGCACCAATTACGAAGTGAAAACGAGGGTAGATCACGACCGCTTGCGCAAGGATGTAATTCACCCACCCACCCCTCCTCCTGGAAGCACTGGTGAGCTAATACTACTACCTTGTCTCCTCCACCTTTCTGCAAGATGCACACTATTCATCGCGAACTACTTCCTCGTCGAAACACCAGGATCCTTAGATCCTTCGCCGTGCTTTCTGGGGGGGGGGGGGGGGGGGGGGGGGGGGGGGGGGGGGGGGGGGGGGGGGGGGGGGGGGGGGGGGGGGGGGG